>JAMKCH010000180.1:0-56149 GCA_023653785.1 Ophioderma brevispina | reverse complement strand
AAATGGTTAGCATTTAAATTAAACGTAGCTGTTTAAAAGAAAACATTTCAGCATAATAAATCAAGTTATTAACTGTTATCAAAACAACGTTTTTACATTTACGATGTTTAAACATGTTGCAAAGTTTTTGGCAGTTTTTGGGTGTAGCGGTGCAATTTTAAAAGTGAGTAGTGTTTATAAAGTAAGAAAGAAAATAATGGGAGGGGCTTTATAAAATTAACGCGTTGAAACGTTTAAAGCATAAACATTAGTTTTACTGTGTTAGTTATTAATTGCATTTTTTTTGATAGATCCATTTTCAGAAAACTGTAATGGTTGATTATGCCTCTGGTCTCATTTTGGGAAGTAACTTGCTGTCACTTAATTGTAGAATTAATTCAATGTCTAGAGAGATTGATTTAGGTAATTAAGTAGTAATAGGTGAGAAAGTAAAATCAGAAAGTAAATTATAAAGTATAACGTTAGTTTTAACTGTGTAGTGATTAATTGCATTTTTTTAAGATCCATTTTCAAAGTTTTGGTTGATACACACACACACACACCAAACAAAAAAACATAACAGTTACACGCATACCCACACACACAACACACTTCATTCATACACACACAAACAAAATTAAAAATTAAATAAAACAATATGAAAGTCTATAAAAAGGAGTTGTTACAACAAATAAGGCATTACCAATCCATCATAAAACATGAAATTAATGATTATTTAATAAGTGAAGTAGTAAAAAGTAGATAGGGCTATTCTAGAAATAACTTTTGAGAAGAAAGAAATGTTAACTTTTTCCCCATGACCACCCACACACACTTTCGCAATAAAAATGAGTAATGTAAACTTTTGTTCAGCAATACAGTCTTGTAATTAATAAAAAAAACATGTTATTTTTTTTATTTTTTTTAGAAATATTAACACCATAAACATACACACACACTGGAAGAAGGGATTTTACATACCTATGTAATGATTGGTTACATTATGATTTTCTGCTTCACCTATCGATCTATTCTTAGTATACCCGACTGACCTTGTAGACGGGTGTGAGTGAGGAGAACCCGGAAAAAAATATTTTCCCGTGCCAATGGTTTGATATCATTCGAAGCAGGAAAAAATCCTCTTTAACCCATTAAAAACCTGAAATCCCTTTGGGGAAATTTTTTTATGAGTGTTTAAAAGTCGAACTCTTTCGGTTTCGTGAGTAGCCTTTTAGAGCAACAATTTTTTGATTATGCGGCCTGCGGAAATACGCCAAACTTTGCGAGCGTGGCTTACGCTTACATTAATTGCTCGCGTTTTATACCATAAATAGAATGCGCGCAGATTTTAATCGCGTGCTCACAGGCTCAATGTTGATATTGTCCGCCGCAATGACGTCAAGTCGGAAAAAGTCCGGTTGCAGAAGAGAAGAAGCCTGCCATAGAAAGCTGACAGCATATCATTCGGCCGGTGCATCTCAGGTCTGGATGAAATTTGACGGCACCACATTAAAGCGACATAATGGCATAAAAAATATTCGACATAATGAAAACGGACCCGTACTGACCTCACTTCCACCAAGTTTTTGAAAACAATTTGATTGTTACATTCTGAAAAAACAGGAAGAGTTCCAGAGGGGAAGGTGGCAGTCTGGTAATTCTGGAAACAGAAAAACCAAGGTGTTGACATCCCTGACAGAAATTACAGTGTATTAGCATGTTTTGTGACACAATTCAAAAGCATTCAGACCAGGATTCAGGCATTGTACTTAGGGCTTGTAGTAAGATATTGATTCTGGCAAGTGAAAGTGGATTAGCAGGGATTAGCACATATTACAATAGCCAATGGTCTGTGAGCTGCGCTGATGACAGCATGTTTTCAAGTTTGGTAAATGCTGCGCCATTAATGTCAGCATCATTTTTCCAGATATCTTGCCCACGAACTGCCACTCCCCCTCTGGAACTTTTCATGTTTTTACCAGATGTAAAATCCAATTGTTTTCAAAAACTTGTGAAGTGATTTCAGTAAGGGTCCTTTTCATTATTCTGAATATTTTTATGCATTATGTCGCTTAAGGAAGTTGGCTGCTTACAGAGGTATTGAGATATGTGTGCTCTTTGTTCAAAGTTCGGATTACGAAGCTTAAGGTTTAAAATATTTAGTTGACAGTATGGTTTTTTATAAATTAATAACTACCGGACCGGTACAGGCTTCAATAAGTTTGGTAGGTTGCTTCATAGACTTTTCTTGAAATAAAATAGACTGATGGAAAGTTGGAAAATATGGATGGAAGGATGTGTTGAGGATGAATGTGCGGGATTAGCGTGGAAACAGGAGCGTAAGTCTAACTCTAACCAAGTTGTGAGCAATGCAATATAGGAAGAGGTGAGGAGTGTTCCAACTTTTTATTCAAGATTGTAATCTGTTTCAAATGGATACCATGCCCGGACAAGAGTCCACAAACTGGAGTCCCTATCCAAGACCCAGACGGGCGTCGGAAAGTCGGCAACGAGTGGAGTTTCTAACCGGGATTTTAAGTCCATTTGAGCCATTTTTGTTCCAGCTTGAGCATGGTAACCACAAATATCATTGAAAACGTTGCTGTATTGGCCTCTAAAGGTGAGAGTAAAAATAGGAGTAGTGACTTGTGAAGGAGTCCTTGTGGCTTATGAAAACCCGGTTATTTTTTAACAGGTTGATGATAAATAACGGCTTAATTATTCTCTAAATGTAAATGAGTGAAAAAACAACCTGTTTTTAAAAACAAGATGAGGGTGTTGGTTTTTTGCTTTAAAAGAGCAACTTTCTACTAAAAATCACTCAAAAAGAGTGAATTTTCACTCGCTTGGGGAGATAAGCGAAGGACTACTTCTTTGAACGAAAGAAGAAAACAGGAAAATGAGGGGAAATCCACTCTTTTTGGATGTATAGAGTGAGTTTCACTCTTTTCAGAAATAGCGCAAAGTCACCCTTAATTTAAAAACCTCATCGTAGAGTGGTTTTTACAGCGTTAACAATTGTTGTTCACTGTTCATTTAGAAAACCAGGACCAGATATTTTAAAAACTAACAATATAGGTATTATACATTTATGTAAAAAGATAATTCAAACTATGCCTGAAAATCTAGTGTTCTCCATTTTTCTGTGAAAATTGTAATTACATTTCAAAATCGACGCGGTCAAAGAAAGGGTTGGAATGTTAGACTATATATGCCGAAGGTTCGCAATTCAGAATTTCAAAAAAAAGGTTCGGTATTCCCCGAATATTGAAAAGGTCACTAATCTGAAACCAAACTGCAGTGTTCACTATTCCGAATTTCAAGAGGTTCGATACTCGAATTTTGTTTTTTAACATTGGAAACAATAAACATGAGACTCATTATGGCTACTTTATAATATTCCAGTAAGCCTATTTTATATTAAACCTTTAGAAAAAATTAAACACAAAAAATTGTCACACAAACAAAAGTTTTCTGTTTGTGGTGGTGATGACACCAATCAAATTGTTGACACTCTAAACCTGAAGCTGTAACCCTAAAACATATATAACCTCTATAACACTAAACCCCCAATCCTAAACATAACTAAAATGATCATAACTAAAAATGATAATATAAATGTCTATTGAAACAAAATAATCGCGGAAAGAATAATTGAACCTCTTTAAAATTCGGAATAGAGAACACGGTATTTGGTTTCGGAATGGAATGGCGATTACATTTTATCGCTTATTCGGAAAAACCAAAAAACTTTTAATTTCTGTTTTGGATGGCGATGGCACCAATAAATTGTTGGCAACCCAACCCTATTTAAAACTAGGCTTGATATGCTCATAATTGCATTGCCTACTTCAAGATCATTGTTTCTTTAAAAACTCGGAATAGCGATTTTTTTTCTGAAAATATACGGGACTAAAGAATTTAAAAATCTGTTTCTGAATAAGCTAACCCTTTTTTAAAATATTCGGAATAACGAACCTTTGAAATAAAGAAACAAATAAAAAGTTTTTTTTAAAATTCGGAATAGCGAACCTTATTTTAGGATTCGGTAAAGTGACTACTACAATGAACCTTCGGAAATACGGAGAGAAAATTCTAAGAAAAAATTTCATTAAGCCGCAAAACAAATTGCATTCTGATATTTAAAAGTGGATTATATCCCCGTAAATATAAGTTGCAGGTTTGTAGCACACGCGATATGGCTGCGCTAGACCCGGAGGCGGAGGAGGATTTAGCAATGTTTATTATTAGGGTTAGACAAAGGATCTGAAATTGCCGGGGCAGAGGGGTTCTGCTCTCGATAGGGGCTGAGAGAATAACCGGCCGGTGCAAAAAAGAGAAAAAAAAACAATCAGGTCGTATAGCCACGAAACGGTCTTTGTAGAACTGTTACTGTAAACCAAAAACTAGGCTAACGAACGCTTCACACCCTTCAAAAGGTTTCTTTGTAGAACCTTAAAAATTAAAGGTTCTTTATGAAAACTAGTTACTATGCAACAGGACAAAAAAGGGTTCACCTTTCTGTATAAGAATTTAGGACTTTTAAATATGACAAATGAATCTTTAAAGTCTCAAAATCATGAAAGTAATCCAAGATAAAACAAAACCAAATAGCAAATTTAAATATAATCATGATAATAGCCTATACAAAAAAGGATGGAAAAAATCACATATCAAATTAAAATTGGTTCTCTATATTTCAAATTGTACATATGCAGGAAACTGCGGCGTTACGCTGGTGCAATTACTCATACCTTTGCGCAAAGCATGCGCGCGAATTGAGAATGGAAAATAAAGTAACACGCACTCGACAACGACAAAGCGCATTGTCCACGCGTGCATCCCGAATATTGGCAAGCGAAATCCCCATTATATCACAAAATGCCACACTGTTAAAAGGCTTATAATATTTTTCCAAAGGTGGATTTTGGGGGATTTTGATATGTGATAAAACACACTCGCCTGCATACATTGAGCAAAAATATTGGACGGGAATATTATTCCGGGTTTGGGTGTTTTGAGAGACCTCACGACCCGTCTATTGGTGGTTTATTTACATGACAAAAGCGAGAGCGGGCAAACGACAATACATGTCAAATTGGGTGGAGTTAAAAACCAGCTGTTTTGTCAACCTACAATGCTTTGTTGTCTATAGAAATGACACTATGTTGCAATTGTCATATTGTGCGGAAGGGTATTTTCGATTTTTTTTTGCCACTGACTACTTCACCACGTAACGTGTACCAAACTCCTTGTGGCACATCCCCGCATACATTCTCGAAAATGAGATTAAGCAGCAGTCATTTCTAAAATGTTCTCAAGTCGTGGGTGTCATCTCAGGTTTGGGGATATCCAGTGGCGTAGCCAGGATTTTTGTTGAGGAACGGGGATTCGGGGACACAGATTGTGAAGGTACCGACACGTGACAAATTGTGATGAGATAAAGCTTCGGTATTTCATATTTTCATATTCATGCACCCCCACCCTCAAAAACAAACAGCTTACAGCTTCGTATAAACAATATGTACCGACGGACCATTTGAACCGACGGAACATCGCGGTTGGGGGGCCACGTGCCCCCCTGCCCCCCTGGCTATGCCGCTGTGATATCCCAGGAGGGGGAGGGGGTCCTCAGATTTGTTTGGTCCGAGATGTGCGATTGAGGACCCGAAAGCCGTCCCCCATTCTAAGGGGGTATAAAAGGGTACACAGTACCCATTTCAAATATCCACCATATATACCCGTTTTCAAAAAAAAAGGATGGGCTTGTTGATGGTTTTGAGGCAATTTTTTTTTCGAAAAATTAAAAATATTAAAAAAAAAAAAAAAAAAAAAAAAACCATGTCTAAGGATTTCTCATGAAAAAAATGCCCAATGGAGTGGATCATCCCTGTATACCTGGTGTATAACGACAGTGGCCAGATGTCAAGTTCGATTAAAAATGTAACAAAATTTAGGAAAAGGTACCAGTATCAACTGCCTACCATTCTTACCCCCTTATCAAAGCTCTAAAGCAGATGTTCTCAACTATTTGGCCATGGGCCATGGCGGGCTGTATACTCTTCAAATATTCATGCTCGAGGGCCAGATGCACCATCTTTTGCTATGTTTGCTGTTATTTAAACTGTTCAAAGGGCAACCACCAACGCTTCGCGGGCCCGATCTGGCCCGCGGGGCCCAGCCTCGCTGTTGAGAACCCATGCTCTACAGCATAGTAATTTAAATGCTTTAATTTTAAAATTTGGCAGTTTTGCATGAATGTTAGAAATTAGAGACATGATGTTTTTACATAGTGATGGTTACGGCCCTTGATACCACAAAGTGTTTGAGCGTTCCAAGGGCAGTGTGTTAAAATACAATTTTTTATATCAAAGCTAAAAAAATATAATAAATAGTTATATTGTACTAAAAGGAAAGTACTAAGAATTGACAGTTCCATTGACCAACTTCCCCCTTATGGCTCATGGACATCCAGTATGTTTTGTAAAAAGCATGAACAAAGCAAAATCTGTGATTACGTCAATGCTACGGATATTTGAAATATTGCCGATTGGTGTAGGAATGGATGGCTGACAATACAAAATTATTAACTGTAAAATCAACATCTGTCCCTGTGTAATACAGCAAATCAGCAATAACTTATTTTTAGCAGTCAAACTGACCTTTGTCATTAAAATTTCCCTGACTTTGTATCAAGTGCTTTTGCATTTTTGAAATACAAAAATGATATAATTTTCAGTTCTCATTTTTCATTTTATTAATTTTGAACCTTGTATATGCAAGTACTGATTGGGCAACAGTGTCACTTGGTTTCTCAGAACTTTTTCTGTTATTTTGGTTAAACATCTGTCCACTATGTAATACACCCAAAATTTTTACCAGTTAAGACCAATTTCAAATAGTTTTTTTAAAGTTTACAATTGAACACATTTTAAAAACATTGAGAAAACTGGTTTAATTAAAAAAAAATCGATTAAAAAGCAATTAACTTCATTTAAAGATACAAAAACTAAGTTCATCGGTGAAAAAAACCTTCATGAGGAATTCTAAATTTTCTGGAGAGGAGGACATAAATATGCGTGTATGTAATATTACCGTAACGGACCCGAGATCGTACCACCTTTTTTAAGCTGAAAATACATTGAATTTGGGGTGGGTAATGGCCCGAATCTTGCCCGAAGCGGAGTTGGAAATGTCTTGCATACTCGCCACATATACACTGTACAGCCACTTCATGACTTCGAATTTTGAAGACTCAGAAAGTGTGAAAATGCTGTTTTTCGGATAGTACGTAGTTTCCACCCTAATTCTGAAGTAGATTTCATCTTCTGGTCTAAAACTAACCATGACTATAATGTAACTTAGGATTTTTTTTAGCAAAACCGGCAAAAAAAAAAAAAAAGGACAAAAATAGTCGCGAAAACTTGAACCCAAATTGCCATCAGTGTTTTGCGGCGGCCATATTTGGTTTGCTGCCAAATGCCCTCTGACCCTAAACACGGCATTGTTTCAAATTATTCTTTTCGTTTCAGAAAACAAATCCACCAAAAAAACTTTTATGAAGCATTTATGAAACTGAATAATTTAGGACATGTTATTATTTTATACTGAAAGATGGAAAATAGAGTGAAAAAATATTGTAGAATCACGTCTGAGTGAAGTTAGAAAGCCTTGAGAGTGTTGACCAGAAACATGGTCTTCTGCTGTGTTCTATACTCGTAAATATATGTTTCACAAACTTTAATGGGTCCAGACGTCATTAGAAACATTCTTGAGATGGATTATAAGATTAAATATGGAATTTTCGTATTCAGGGATGGAAAATGGCATATCAGTGGATTCCCGGCTAAAGGTTTTGTTGTTTGAAGAGATAGGTTCCGCCAAATTTTGCAGTCCGTTGTAGGCCAATTTTTTGGCATGGGATATAAACGATTTCTTTAGAATTTTCTGAAATTTTACTAAAACTTAGGGGTGGGACTTATAATCGCGCATGGGACTATACTCGGGTCAGTACGGTATATGTTCATATTCTTGTTATAAAAAACAATCTCAATTTTATTGAGTTAAAAGTTTGGGGACGAGGCTAATGAATCCCCCCTATCAGCAGTTGGTAGATTCTGTTTAATTTTAATCTTATACATTTTGAAAACCACTGGCCTAAGACTGGCTTGAAATTTTAACACTTATTCTCCAGGTAACCAGTGTGATAATTATTAAAGGTCCATGGCCCGATCGATAATGCCTCGTCCCCAGAAGCCCCATATTTTACCAAGTGGTCAACATTTTGGTAATCAAGAAAGGGTACATTTTTCTTATTTACCCTGTGAATCTTATAGCCAAAGATGTTTGTTTTTGGAAGTTAGGAGCGAAAATGTGCCCCATTTTGGTCGACCCTATTAAGTTTACCCAGTACTCTATGGGTTTACAAAATCCACGCTTTTTAGCTCTCACATCAAACGGATGGAAATATCGGCGCGAACTTTACAGATAAGGTTTTTGGAGTGAAGGCCATCTATCAAGTGAAATTCATATCCATAAATCGGGCCACCCCCTTTAATCTGTCCCTTGCCATCTCCAGGGAAAAAGATTATAATTTATGACTCTGCCTGTTGAAAGAAATCATTTTAATGCATTTTTTCATGTTATTACAAATATGGTAAATTGAAGTCTTTTTTTTGTGGAAAAAAATCACAAATTTTGAACTCTAGTCCTCAAAGTCTAGTAATTATACTGCTGAGGCCGGGTCGAGTTGTCTTCCTTGGGTTGGGCATCCAACATTCATATTCTTGCAAAAATTGGTAAATATAACCTGGGTGAACAATCTCCCAGGCACAAGCACTTGTAGACCTAACTCAATCATGACTAATCCAAGCAGACCCTAAGGTTGCAGTCTATATTATCTTCTGGGGTTTCACTATCAATGCATAAAGAAAGTGAACTTGTCCACCATCATCATTTACCTGTTAATCCATTGTTAGTACATGTACCTCTGATTGTTATTTTAGAATGGAAAAGGGGAAAGGGGTCTTGTGTTCGGGAAATGGGTGGAAATCCTTGACATTTTTAGGAAGTTTAAAGGGGAGTGGCCCGATTTAGGATATGGAGTTTTCATATGATAGACTCTGGCCTTCACCCAAGAAACCCCAACTCGTAAAGTTTCGAGCCGATTTTCAATGCGGTTTCATGTGAGAGCGGAGAAAACGTGATCGTAAGCTCCACTAGAGTATGTCTGTAAACATTAAACTGTCGACCAAATTGGGGTACATTTCACTCATTACTTCCAAACCACAAACATCATTTTGGCACTAAGATTTCACAGGGTAATGAGATAAATACGTCAGCTTTCTCTGATAACAAAATATTACCACTTACGGTAAAATCTGGGCTTTGGGGACGAGGCTAATTAGCGATCCGGGCGGTATGGACCTTAATATCAGCGATTCAACTAAGATTGGACACCAGTGGCGTACCAGCGGGGGGGGGGGGGGGGGGGGGGGGCGGGGGGGTGTTGGAAGCCCCCCAAACAGAACCCTTGCCCCCTCCTTCAGCCACACCCAAAGGTGTGTTTTAGTGGGGACCATTTAACGGAAAAGGGAAGGATAAGGAGGATTTTAAATACGCTCAATAGAAACTGACCTCACTTGTTAGTTAGGGGTAAGTCGGGTGGTAAGGCCGAACAACCATTGCGATTAAAGCCAATAATGAGTCAATGGTTAAACACTATTTGGTAAAGATAACCATTTCAATGAAAAAGTGTAAGCAAAAAAAAAACTCTATTCACTGTACACAGGGTTTCGTAAACTCAAACCTGTAGAAAAGTTCTGATCAAAACAAAAAAATGGCGTAGTTGGGAGGACTGACAAATCAACCGCTAATGAAAAACCACATGTGGTTTTCAATGGCAGCCCTTTTGGATAAAAATTAGCGATTTTTGTTTTCTTGCAACTAAAGTTATGCTAATAATGTATATTGAAAAAGCTCGATGGGCATTTCAAATGGTAGATGAGATGGGTACACACCTATATTAGTTGCATGGAAACGGGTCGTTGGGGATTACCCCCAAACCAGGTGATGTTTGTAATCTTGTTACTTTCATAAAAAACTTAATCATGGAGTGCCCACCTTGGTTACGTGTTTTTAATTGTGAAGGAACCCTAGCCCTATTAAACTATGAAACCCCTTTCTCTCTTTCTTGTAGATGTGAATGAATCAGAATATTATGTTCCGAATATTCATTTTCACTAAAAAGTGTTTTTTGTAATTCGCGCGAGAATGTACGAGATTCCATATTGGTCAGTTACATTTGAATTAAGTCCATAGGCAGCTAACACCATAGGGTGGTACATGGTCGCCCCTCAGTCGCAATATAGTGAATCACCTGAGTTCGGGGTTGGGATTACCCGCGTTCGGGATTACCGATTCCCCTAATGGTAAATCAACCCGGCAAATTTCCTTCTCGGGAAGGGAAAATAGCGGCGAACATTTACCAGGGAAAAAAACGCCATAGAAACACACTCGTTCTGGCAACAGTGGCATGAGGCGAGGAAGGAAAAGAAATTGATAGACTGCGTGACCACGATCGATGATACAGGGTGACGGCAGTCCCAGGATTCGGTGGTGCTGGTGCCTCTTCGATCTTGGGAGCGGTTAATTATTATTGGGGGGATTTCATTTTTTCGGCAAAAAATGTTTGCGTTCCCCCTCGCTTCGTACAAGAATTCACATTCCCCCCTTTTGATCATGTGATTTCCCCATTTAAAAAGTTTCATGTTACCTCTCTCCGTTGATGAAAAATTTTACGTTCCTCCCTCTCTCTTACAAAAATTTTTTCGGGTTCCCCCCTCAAATCTCCATTTCCCCCCTGGCGTAAAGTTATGACCCCTCCATTAGTACATCGCCTCTCGTCGCGGGTACAACTCCTTGTACCTTCGAACCCTTTTCTGGCGTTCACAAACATTTACCCCATCTAACCCATCATTTGCCTCTGATTCTTGACTTATATTAAAATGTAAAAATCAAATGAACCCTACTATCGCAGGGTCCCCCCTATCGCAAGGAGGGTCCCGCCATATTGGTGTTGAAAACATCACCACACAATTTGCTTTTGCACTTGCCTCAGGTACAACTTTTTGCCAGCAAAAGTTTATGCGGAGTTGATCGACAGCAGCTAGGGGAGTATTTACGGTCAAACAGCGCCCACAGAAACTGACCGTTTATCCACCTTTCCTGCTCTTTCCCAGTAAGAGTTTTACCGGTAAAATGCAGGATCTTCATTAGAAACATTGCGTAAAGAGTCAGTACAACCCTGTAAGAATCATTGAATGATGTTCTTTAAAAGTCCTCCTTGCACTCCGGTAGATGTGATGGTTGTTCATAGAGTTATATGGGTGTAATAGCCAATCAGAGACATGGTTAAGAAAAGCTTAAAGACAATTAATGATAAATGGTTATGGTGATTTGGTTTAATTCGCTTGAGGTTTTATCACTTGTTATATGTAATGCCCAATCAGAGAGACTGTGAGAAAGTGGAAGCCATCAGGGGTTAAGCATGCAGATCTTGCACACCTAGAGCTGCATTTGATTTCAAATTAGGGGATCATTTTTAATTGATGTGGAAAATTATTTTCAATCCCCCAAATACAAGATTTTTGAATGCGGGGCATTCAGCATGTTATGAATCAGGGTTGCAGCGAGCACATTTTAGTGGGGGGTGTTATTGACATTTTTTATACTGTTATGCCTAAAATTGTCAAAATTTGCATAAAATGATTAAAATTGTCCATTTTTGCTCTTTGAGTGGGGGGCTCTAGAGTTAAAATGGTGTTTAGTGGGCTTCTGAGCTGAGTGGTGGGCTCTGCGCCCAACCCCGCACTGTAGCTACATCCTGGTTATGTTTGAAAGAGTAGAATGAAGTTTCATAATAGCCATCCCAAATCTATTATAAGACTGTAGAGTCACAGCATCTGAATTAGAAAAATAGAGCAAAGCTATAATTGGGTGAGGACCGAAAGAACATGTGCCAGAAATGTTTCTATGATACTTTTTTAAACTTAACCTCATTTTTTTTAAACCCATCAAACTATAAATACATTAATAATGACCCATTTATGGGGCCATTTATGCTTTTTATTATGTGATACATTTGCCGTTTAAAGAAATCTGAAAATAAGCACAAATCTCTGCATTTGGGATGAATATTTGCTAATTAAAAATGCTCAACTATTTTTGCAAATATAACAATAAGAAGACTTGAACCTTGTATCTTGCTAATTTGGCATATATTAAGGAAAAATTGCGTTTCAAGTTGCGTGTTGAACCAGTGCCAACATGGGGAATCCTGATCCACTATGATTAATTTACACAGTGTGGGACCCCCCCCATGTCATAATAATGACCTGGTTCAGTGAATAACAGGATATGCCATTATTGTCAGTATACGACAAACACAAACAAAAACAGTTAATATGTCATGTATATAGCAGACTTGGCATAAATTAATGAAAATGGATTTCTTATTTTAGTCAATAAGCAGTTTCGGTACGGGCCTTAAAATTCGAGTTTGTTTGCCCCACAGGTGATTAATTTTCCAATATATCACCTTGAAGGGGGGTCCCCCTGACTGGATTAGGTATGTTTCCGCCCCGAAATGTTGAACATTAGCGCGCGTTACTGCCTATTTCAAAATGGCCACATGTTTTATGAAAAATGCTATTGTATTTTCGTATAGATAAGAACTTTGTATCGGACTAAACGAACTGAGTTTGACCTTCCTAAAAAGTGGGCTTAAAAATTAAGTGTCCAATCTGGCAGCCGGAAGGAGGCTGTTTTGTTAAATGTTACTTAAAATGCCAAATCTGATGGGATAAGAATGCGTGTATATGACGAGCATAAAAAGAGAATGATGACATTTGTATATTGCGGACATGTTCTTAACTCATGATGGCGGCGTTATACCCGCTCCGGGGTCATAAATCAAGAAGAAATACGCCCCTGCCCCTGCACATGTTTTTCGACATAATAAGACCATAAGGAAAAACTATTGATACATTTTTCGCAATCTTCTCTCTTACTTCTGGACAATTGCATACCACTCAACACTAGTGGACGCTGGGAAGGAAGGATGATCTCGTCAGTAGAGAGGGGAGAAGGGGATGGTGGTACAAGTCCGACATAAAGATAGCACTGATGTGCTCGGAAGAAAAGTTAGGTCACCCTAATTTACATTTTATCATTACTTCCACACCAAACATCCTTGGCCCTAAGATTTCAAGGGTTAATGAGAAAAATGTAGCTTTCTTCTGATACCAAATATTACCATTGGGCGTAACCCCCAAACTAGACCCCTTGTCCCCCCCCCAAACAGACCTGGTGCCCCCCCTCTAGCCCACCCAAAGGTGGGTTTCTATTGGGACCATGTACCGGAAAGAAGACGGATAAGGGAATTAAATCGCCAATAGACACTGACCTCACTGTTATTTAGGGGTAAAGTCGGGGTAATGCCGACACCATCGATTTTAAAGCAATAGTCCATGGAAAACAATATTTGGAAGATACCAATCTACAATAAAAGGGTAAGCAAAAAACTCTATTCACTGTACACATGTTTTTTCTTAACCTCCAAACCATGTTAGAAAAGTTATGATCAAAAACAAAAAAATGGCGCTCGTGCGGGGATGATTAATGACATATGGTGTCAGCTAATGCCAAACGTGGTTTTTCAATGGGCAGCCACTTTGGGATAAAAATCCGATTTTTGTTTTCTTGCCCCAAAACATCAAGTTATGATAATATGTATATTGAAAAGCTTCGATGAGAGTTTCAAATTATTGTAGATTGAGATGGACACACCCCATCTCTAGTTGCATGGAAAGGGTCGTTCCGGGCGTACCCCAAACCATGTGATGTTTGTAATCTCGGTACTTTCATAAACTTCATATGACGTGCCCCCCAGCTTTACGTGTCTTTTAATTGTGAAGGAACCCTAGCCCTATTAAAACTATTAAACCCCTTTCTCTCGTCTTCTTGTAGATGTGATATGCTATCCAGAAATATATATTCCGAATATTCATTTTCACTAAAAGTGTTTTTGTATTTCTCGCAGAATGTGCCGAGATTCATATTGGTCAGTTTTTACATTTGAATTAAGTCCAAAGACAGCTAACACCATAGGGTAACACGGTCTCTCTCCTGTCGCAATACGTATATAGGAAATCACTGCGTTCCGGGGTTACCCCGCGTCCGTCGGTATTACACGGACTCTACCCTACTGGTAAATCAACCCGGGAAAATTTTCCTTCTCGAGGAAGGGAAACTAGCTTGGTGACATTTAACACAGCAAACGCCCAATTAGAAACCACACTTCGTTCTGAACAGTGCGCATGTAGGGAGGAGGAGGGAAACAGAAATGATAATACTGGTGACCACGATCGATGATACAGGTGGACGGCCAAGATCCAGGATTCGGTGGTGCCTCTTCGATCTTCGGAGCGGGTCATTATTTATGGGGGGGGGATTTCAATTTTTCGGCAAAAATGTTTGCGTTCCCTCGCTGTCGTCAGAATTTACACTCCCCCCTTGATTTTCCATGCTGATTTCCCCATTTAAAAGTTCATGTTCCCTTCCTCTCGTTGATTGAAAAAATGTTCAAGTTCCCCTCTCCCTCTTACAAAAAATTTTTTCGGGGTTCACCCTCAAATCCTCCATTTTCCCCCTGGTGTATAAAAGAATGACCCCTCCCTTACGTACATCGCTTCTTGCCGCTTGTACAACTCCGTGTACCTTCGAACCCTTTTTGGCGTTCACCAAACATTAACCATCTAACTCTCTTTGCCTCTGAAATTTTGACGTGTAAAAGGTAAACAATCACATTAACCATACTATCGCAGGGTTATCGAGGTTACGCATATTTTTTTGAAAACCCTATCACCCACAACGGCTTTGCATTGACCTCCGTGTACACAACTTTTTGCCAGCAAAAGTTTTATGCGGCGTGATCGAAAAGCAGCTAGGGAGATTTACGGTAAATTGTGCGCCAAACAGGAAACTGACCTTTATCCACCTTTTCCTTGCATCTTTCCCGGTACGAGATTTACCGGTAACATGCAGGATCTTCAATAGAATCACATGCTTTAAAAGAGATCAGTCAAACCCTGTAAGAATCATTGAATGATGTTCTTCTTCCCACAGCTCCTCCTGCCCAACTCCGGGGGCGATGTGATTGGTTTTCATAGAGATTTTATGGTTGTAATAGGCACACCAGCGCACAAGGACTATGGTAAGAAAAGCTGAAAGACACTACTGATAAAGGGTCTATTGTGATTGGTTTAATTTCTCTATGAGGTTTATCACTTTTTATCATGTACTGCACAAATCAGACGAGACATGTGAGAAAAGTGGAAGCCTCATGGGGTTAAGATGCAGATCTTGACCCACACCTAAGAATCTGCATTTGATTCAAATTAGGGGATCATTTTCTCATTGAATGTGGAAAAAAATTATTTTAATTCAAATAACAGATTTTTGATGGCTGCCTTAGCTAGGTTATGATAGGGGTTGGAGCAAGCACATTTTTAGTGGTGGGTGTTATTTGCATATTTTATCAGTTATTGCCCTAAAAATTGTCAAAAATTGCAATAAAATGATCAAAATTGTCCATTTTTGCTCTTTGAGTGGTGGTCTCTAGAGTTCGTTAAATTGGTTAGTGGGTGGGCTTGTGAAGCTGAGTGGTGGCTCTGCCGCCAACCACCGCCCACTGTAGCTACATTCCTGGTTATGATTAAAGGATAGAATGAAGTTTCATAATAGCCATCCAAAATTATTAAAGACTTGTAGGTCACATGCATCTGAATTAGCAAAATTTGCGGCAAGCTATAATTTGGTGGAACCGAATAGGAACATGTGCCAGAAATGTTTTATGATCTTTACCTCACCTCATTGTTTTAAACCCAGCAGACTATAAATACATAATAATGACCCATTTATGGGGCCATTTATGCTTTATTATGTGATACATTTGCCGTTTAAATGAAAATCTGAAAATAGCACAAAAATTCTCTGCATTTGGATGAATAATTTGTAATAAAAATGCCAACCTTTTTGCAAAATAAAAAAACCTAAAGAAGCTTGAACCTTGTATTTGCTTAATTTGGCATATATTAATGAAAAGTGATTTTACATTATGGTGTTGAACCAGTGCACATGGGAATTCCTGTCCACTCTGACATTAATTTACCCATTGTGGAACCCCCCCCATTAATAATAATGACAGGGATCCAGTTAACTGGATTCTGCCATCTTGTCATGTTTATAAGACAAACAAAAAACAAAACAGTTAATTATACATGCATATTCCATGATCTCTACTGGGATGAAAGTTCCTTGAACTTCTGGGTCGGCGGACGATACTGCATGAATCTGAGAAATGCAATTGACTCTGCATCTTACCCTACCCGTTGGTCCATAGCACCTACCAAAGACAATAAACTTCTCAATTTAACTGACACTAGGAAAATGTACTTTCTTCTTATAACTCATGTAGTAATGAACAAGTGCTCATTAACCACGGTCCAAGAAAACATGCAATGTTTACTAACTAATACCAGTTTTGTTTACATGATGCCAGAGTTGATCTAATTGTAAATAATATTTATATTTATGATTTCTAACATGCCTTTTGCAGTTAAATACATGTCTGTCATAACCATGACACAAGTAGTATTGTTAATCCTCCTCATAATTCTAATTTGTCTTGATACCGATCCCGATCCTCTGATTTCCGATGGTAATCTTTCTAAATTGCCTTGATACTTCAAAAGGTTTTGTTTATTGCTCACCAACATCGTGGTTTAACTAAATCAGTTGATGAGCTTTGAGCATGTGTTTTGATCGATAACCCAATTGATGTAATAGGTCTTTTTTGCGAACATTTCCCTGGGTGCTGTAAATAATGATAGAATATACATCTTGATGATTATTATTTATACAGAATGAACAAGAATTTAGACAACAATGAGGAAACTAACGATGAGGTTTGCATTTTTATCAACAAGCTGTTGAACCACAAGATTAATCTGATTTCTTTTTTCTGATCAGCTTGAACTACCTTACTATTGAGATAAGCCTTATAAGCAGAAGCCTTCATTGTCGTACTGTGGTATAGGTTACCAGGTTCCTGTATTGATTTATTTGATCACCACCTTGTTACCCCTTCTTCAGATTTATTGATTCTTAAGTAGAGGATGTACAGTTCAATGGGGGATTTCAATGTGATTTGCTATCGCAACACCCCCCTGTTTACAACAAAGAAACTTATAGATATTTGTTGCAAGTTTTTAATCTTTAAAACCAGCTAACGAACCTACTCGAATAACTGAGACACGTGCCAGCACTGATTGACCTTGTTTTTGTTTCACGAAGGATAAAGCTTCAAGTCACGGGGGTCATCCACATAGGTTAGTGACATTCAATAACAATTGTTACTTTTGGGTAAGGCTAGAATACTATCGTAATACTAAGTGATAACCGAAGCATACATATAAAAGCTCACTCCTATACTAAATTTAATGACACCCGGCTTTTCTAAATGACTTGGCCAAAGGTGATTGGGATATTGTTGTAAACAATAGTTGTGATATTGACATTTCTGCCAATGTTTGATCACTCTTTTTGAGTATTGTTAATAAACATGCACCTTAGAAAAGACACAAGTTCTAAAAAAACGTGCTCCTGTCTACTAATGAAATCGTTGAAATGATCGGAGGAGAGCCCATTAAACTAATGCGATTCTTTCAAACAATGATTCACGAAGCTGGAACATTTCGCAAAATTACAATAAAACTATAATTAATCGAGCATCAGAAAAGAGAATTTCTCCTCAAAGGAGCACGAAAATAAAAAGAGTATCAAAAAAAACTTGGGAGCACATACGACATGTCATCCCATCTTAAAAAAGAAAGACAAACAGAAAGGTCTGAATCAAACTAAGACCGGTCAATTACTGAAGATAAGATATTGCAATGCACTAAAGAATTACTTTGTAAAATGTGGACCTAAGCTTGCAGGGAAACTTAAAGATAATGAGTTCTGTAATTATAATGCACATATTGAGGAGAATGACAATAATGGGCCCCACCATTTTGATTTTGTTCCGGTCACTCATGAATCTGTCCTTAAATGACTATTAAAATTAAATGACCAAAAAGCTACTGGTCTAGATTATATCCTTCTAAACTACTTAAAAGTGGCTGCAACATCACATCACCCAGTATTACTCACTTAATTAATCACTCTTTCCCCACTAGTAAAGTTTCCCAACCTGGCGAAAAGATCTAGATTAATCCCAGTGTCAAGGCTTGTGACCCCTGCGATCCTGGTAACTCACCTAGGCCTATCTCAATGTTGGTTGTAATTTCAAGATTGCTTGAAAGAGCTGTTTTTGATCAACTTTATAACTAACTAAATGTAAATAATCTAATAATTGTAATCAGTCTGGCTTTCGTCCTCTTCATTCCACTTCTAATGCTTTAAGTAATGTAACTGAGGACTGGGATGGGGAACTAGATAGAGGTAACTGGTTGGTTTATGCTCACTTGATCTTAAAAAATCATTTATACTGTAAATCATAACATTTTTTCTAAATAACAATTTATGGAGTAAGTAAATATTGCATCAAATGGTTCAAAATTTATTTAAGGGGTCGAACTCAATATACTTCTGTCTGTCAACGGCAAACTTCTGATGTTTGCAATATAGTGTGTGGCATGCCCAAGGCTCTATTGATGGTCCTCTTGGCTTCTCTTATTTATATGAAAAGATTTGCCTAACTCGTATCCCATTGTTAAAGTTAGTATGTATGCTGATGACACCATTATCTATTATGCTTACAACTCAATTGATGATATTTCAAATGTTTAATTGAAGATCTTCCACTTTAAACAATGCTTTAAAAGTAACAAAGTAAGTCCTTAATGTTGATCATTCCAGAATTTATGTTACTAGGTCAAGACATCGTTTAATAACGGTTACCGATCAAATTAATGTATTTGGTCTATTCAATTAATTAAATTTCATTTCAAAGAGTGCCATGAATTTCACATCTGGGAGTTATCATTGATGAGAACATGACATGGAATCATCAAAATTGAAAATGTTCGCAAAAAATCACTTAAAGGCATGTTTAATGTTAAAAAAAGGCAAGTCACTGTTCCAAATGAATATCTTAACTACGCCTAATGCCATTATCCTGCCACACTTAGACTATTGCATGTGTTTGGGGAAATTGTGGTACACAGTAGGCAAATCGTCTTCAGATTATACAGAACAGAGCAGCACGTATTATCTGTGGTGTAGCCTGGGATACCCCTAGTCATGAAGTTCTTAATCAACTTTGTTGGCAATCGTCCTTTCTCATAGACCAAGTTACAATTGGTTCGCTCTTGGTTCCAATTTTGATGACCTACACCACTCCTATCTTTCTGGTCATTTTGTTTTCATTTTAACTAGCATAATTATAACTTTCGTCACAAAAGCATGTTTAATGTACCATATCCACAACCAAAACGGAGTACAAGAAAGAATCGGAGTCTATCTACCGATGTTGCATTAATTTGGACACAATCTTTGATGCTAAACGTCAAAAATCACAACATTCAGTAGATTAAGAATAATTTTAAGGCAACTTCATCTAAGCCTTGACAAGGATTTTCTTGTATTTTGGTTTGTTATCACATGCATGTAATGTACCTTTTTGTAATTGTTGTACAACCCACGCGGTCCCCCCCCCCCTAGTGAAACAGCCGTATGGTTGAACTGGGCCTCCGTGGTAAATAAAGTTGAAATTAATTGAATTGAATTTAATATAGCAACTTGGCCTAATTAATGAAAATGGCTTTCTTATTTTAGTCATAAGCCAGTTTTCTGGTACGGCGGGCCTTAAATTCGAGTTTGTTGCACCCACCGGTGATAATTTTCCAATATATCCCCTTGACGGGGGTGTCCCCCTGACTAGATTAGGTATGTTTCCGCCCGAAATGTTCATTAGCGCGTACTGCCTATTCAAAATGGCCCACCATTGTTTTATGAAAAACGGCTATTTGTAATTTTCGTTTGATAATCAAGAACTTTGTCTATGACTAAACAAATGAGTTTTAAACCTTCCTAAAGTGGCTTAAAAATTTAAGTTCCAATATGGCCAGTTTTATAGTTTTTATTTTTAACTGGAAAACACCTATGACGTCACTGATAGTCCTTAAATTACATTCCACAAACCGCAATTATTATATTTTATATGTATTGGTGATATGAGCTGTTGTCTTCCATGAACGATTAGAGTCAGTTAAACTATGTTATATAGCCCCAAATAGTAACCAGCTATTGTGCCAGCAACTCTCTTGACAGGTCAATACCCCACTTTAATATTTTTTAACATCTTGAAATGATCTAGGGGCGCTATAGAAAGTGTTTGTTTAATAACACCGAAAAGATGCTTAGGGCTGCTTTTCTTCCCATTTTACTGCTAGACGAATATAAACCCCGCATCTTTACAAAACAAGCTTATACAATAATATAAATTCCAATAAATTCTTTGGAGCTCCCAAAATAATCACCCAGGATTACTTATTTCAACAATTTGCCATTTTAATTCATTTAGCAAAATATGCTTGGGCCTCAGGGAAGAACAGAGGCTATTTTGTATTGTCTCTGCTGAGTGCCCCCAGTGTAAATAAGAATAAACAAACAACAACATGCCTCCTTTGCGGCGCCATCTTGGACGCCAGATGTTGAGCCCCCTCTTAGAAGTGAAAAACTTGATATCGTCGTAGTTGTGGATACTAATTTCTATCTGTATGAAATTTATAATGGCGTGTTTTACAGAAGCAATAGCGGGCCATTTTGAAATGGGCAGAACATGCTAACGCGCATCTTTTTCTGAGTAGGACACATACCTTTCCTAGTCCGTGGTACATCCCCTTCAAGGTGTATATGGGAAAATTAATCACCATTGGGTGGGCAGCGAACGGAAAATCCAATGATGGCATCTTATGGACTACTTATGAAATTAAACGTAATCCACATACATCTGCCCATTCACATTGGGCAACGGATCAGACTTTTTTCTTTCTTCTTCCTGTGGTATAACAGGGTATAGTTTGTCTCATCTTAAGTTGACGGTGACGTCACTTCGCGCGTTATGTTGCGCAGCCATGAATCCGCGCGCTCTCTTATGCTTGGAATCATAGCATTATACGCACGCGAGTAAAGGCGGCCGACTCGAGACGCGAGTGGGAATGCAAAGGAATAATGACGTAACCTCAACCTTTAGGTGAGACAAAGTATAGTGTAGCGGTTCTTCCTTGCTTACCACCACGAGGGTCCTGGGTTCAATCCCCAGTCAGGCCAAAGACAGTCACATGTCGTTGGTTCCAGTTTAAGTCACTCTACAGGTTTCCTCAACATACTCTGGCAGATTTTCCTCCTGCTCCTAAAAACCGGTGTTTCCTTCTTGTCTAGAAGTATACTTGAACATGTTCCCACCAATAATATGCCCCTGGCTGTTCAGGTGCAGTATTTAAACAAAAAAAACTCTCTCTCACTCGCTTGGTTCCATCACCGCTGCTCAATCATTGACTGAATGAATGGATGACTGACTGACTGACTGACCGACTGAATCCACGAATGACTCTGACTGACTGACTGACTGAGACTGACTGAATGACTGGGACTGACTGAAGGACTGGACTGACTGACGGAAGGACTGGACTGATGACGGACTGACTACTCACTCACTCACTCACGCACTCACGCACTCACTCACTCACCACTCACTCACTCACTCACTCACTCACTCAAACTCTCTCTTCTTCCCCTCTTCACATTGACATGACCACATATTTGGATTGATGCCTCGTCTAAACTGCATCCCTATTTGTTAACAACAAAATAACATAAAATGGTTTGCCACAGCTGTCGAACAACTTAGGGAATTGTGTGTAACATATATAATAGCGAAATAGTAATGGTTGGTATTGCGAGACTATAGTTGGCTTTTATAATTTCCAACGGTAGTACAACTACATACGTCCCTGGACGTGCATTGGATTTAATATATCGTCTTGAAGAGAAAACCTACAGCTGCATCCATGATATTTAAAAAAATAGGATATTTTAATGCTGCAAAGCAATGAAATTATAATGCTTGTTATTTTTAGAGTAAGCCAGATGATCCTGGTAGTTTAAATTATTATTAAATTAAAAAAACTATTTTTTAAAATTATGTATGGACTGGAAAGGGTGATGTTAAGTTATTAAATGAATGAAAATGTGAAATTATGAAAATAATTATTAGTTTTTAAAAATAGTTAAAATTTGATTAAGCGTGTAATAAAATGTGTTAATTTGCTATTTTAACAGCATGTTAATTGTACAAAAAATGTTTTACCTGTATCCACTGTGTGTGCAAGAGCACTGCTGTTCACAAACCTTAAATGTTGCAAAAAATGTGTAAATAATTTTAAAATAGATTTTTTTTCTACATGGGGAAAATTGTAGTTTCTAAAATGTTGCAAAGTATGGTGATGTTTGTGTATTTTAATGCTAATAAGGTACCCATGAATATTTTTGTCATCAAATTAATAGTCTTGGTAACTTTCGGTGACCACCTTTATTGCACCAAGACAATGAAACATTGAGCCTTGGTGGCTCTGAAAAGAACCGTGCTTGGAAGTGAAGATTTACACATCACCGCATATAGAAGTTCATCTGAAGAGCTCAAATTAAAAAAAAAGAAAACATATTGTGACTTGCAAGACTCATATAGTGCAATTATTAATTCCACAATTTGGTCATCATTAGCCATTGCCATTACATTCAGGCTATAATAGACGGTTGCCGGGTGATTCCCATTAACCATAGTCCGATTATTGTTCAATCTCATTTGTCCATGATATATAGGTGTGAAAATCTATCCTGATCATATTACTCATGACCCAGAGGATGTTTTGAACTCCAATCCCTAATGCATTGAATGTGCCTATACTGTACTGGTACTAACTTACTTCAAGTCGAAGGAATAACGGTGTATAGAAACTAGAGGACCAGCACACAAATGTGTTTCATGATCATGCTAAATTCCCTAAGTACTAACACTTTTGGGGCTGTAAAAGTCAGGGTTTTTTATGTGTTAGGAATGGCATTTTGGTGGGATCACATGATCCTATTGAGGTAAAATTTCCCTAAACTGGTGCATTGTGGGATTGACTCAATATACCCTCTGATCAATGACCAACTTATGGTGGGTTTTGTGGGGGGCAGGTCACAGATGTTGCCTTGAATGTTTGCTACTGTTACAAAAGTTCAATGCACAGTACGCTTGCTGGCTACTCTTAATTAATGACTTGGTCATATGTTTCACTCATTAAAAGCACAAATTAAGTGCTATCTGATGTGTAATTACCCACTGTGTTAATTACTAATAGGCAGTACCTTTTGCTGCTAGTTGAACATATGGTGTAACAAGTTGCCTGTTACTTGACATTTACATTGTAAAGTTATGATCTCTTGGTCATGTACTGCTCTGTCAGCCAGGGTTGCTCTAAGTCCAGTGCCAGCTACCCTTCATCATAACTGAACCCACAGCTTTTCCACTACAAAGAGTGGTATGTGCATGTTTATTTTTGTTAAATTAGTAATATATTTATACTTGATAACCTTACAAGCGTGGTTCTTAATTGTTTCCTCTCAGGAATTCCTTTTCCCAGCATGCATCACAGCATGGAAATAATTTGATTTAATGAGACTTAGTGGAGTCCATCAACCACCAATACAATGACCTAACACAAGAACATTTATAAGCTAAAGCTAGCGTGAGAGAAGATATCAGTAGCTTCCCACAATGCATTGCTTCCATTGGAAGTTTTTGTACAGGTAGTCATGTGAATCGTTAGAGATGAAACACTCTTAAAATGCAAGTTTGTGATCATTACTGTCAATTTAGCCATGTTTTCAATCACTAACGATACACATGAGTAGCCTGTACAAAACCTCCATTGGAAGCAATGCATTGTGGGAAGCTTACTGATATTTTCTCTTAGCACGGCGTTATCGAAAGTAGAAATATTCTCTTTATGTATTTGAGTTGACTGATCTGGTGTTGTAACAAGTGATGACTCATAGCAGGGATCTTTATGCAGTTTTTAGGATGTATATGGGTAACGGAATAATCCCCATGGAATTTGGAGGATGAAGTTTTGGCGTCTCACACCCACCCTCCCTGTGTTCCTTTTTGTGTTCTCTGTCCATCCGCCTTGTTATTGTGTTGAATACCAGACCATGATCCTGCTGACTGTGGGCAAGTTTTTGATGTTACTTTAAAAAATATTTATTTATATGTTGTTCTGGTATTCATACTCTTTGTTATCCGTGTAAAATTAGGTTTCCTGCTTCTTCCAATATACACCTCTCAACTTTGTATCTGGTTTTGAGATCTTCCAAAACCCCTTTTTTCACTTCCGTCTTTGGCTAAACCTTGTGCTGTGCCCTGACTCTTGATGTTCCAAGATATCCGGTAACTTATAGATTTTATTTTAAACCCGCAACTTTCTTTGAGTCTTTAGTGGACGGGGACTAAAAATTATCATAGTCATGTGACAATCAGGAATTTGACCCTGCAAAGCTCTATCTGACAAATCAGTTCCTCAGTATTTGAAGTTACAGAAATTCCTGCTTAATTCTTGCACGTAGTGAAAGTACTTAGCCAAATGTTTGCAAAATTCTATGTCTTAATGGTCATTGCAGAAGATTCTTGAAAGAAATGCGACTTTCAGGAAACCAAGAAAGATTGATGAAAAACAATTGTGAAACTGTAGCAGGGAAGTAGTAGTAGACTCGTAAAACCAATTTTATCCGTTTTTGTCCCCGTAAAATGGGGTTTCGATTCATCTCGACTTGTACAATCGCCCCTTTACTTCTCCTTCCACTTCACCTGCGTCAATGCATCCTCCATCCTAACCCCACCCCTCCTATTCTCTCTCCTTCTCCTCCTCCACTTGCTTCCATATCTTCTTTGGTCAACCCCTCTTCCTCAAACCATCCTTTCCCCACATGTGTCCAGACCACCTACACACCATTCGCCTTCGCCAATCGGTCACCCGCGGCGTCAAACCTAATATCTGCATCAAGTCCACAGTCTTCTTCCTATCCCTCAACTTCACCCCACACACATTGCTCTCCATCATTGGGCTCTCTCTGTCCTTCTCAGAATCCCCATCTCATTTTCATGCAGACACCATGTCTCAGAGACGATATCATAATTTCCCAAATGCATTGCTTTCCCAATGGCGATTTCTTGGTACATGTAGTTCACTGTGAATCGTTAGAGATGAACAGTCTAAATGCAAGTTTGGTGATCAATGTTGTTAATTCAGCCATGTTTCACCTCTGTTTCACATCAGTACCTGTACAAATCTCCTTTGGATGCAATGCATTGTAGGATCTGCTGGATATCTTCTCTTCCATGTCTCATCCCATACAGCATCACTGATCTACACAACTCTTGTACACCTTCCCTTTCATCTTCAAAGAAAATCTCCTGTGGGTAAACAGCTCTCCACATTCTCTAAAACTTTACCACCATACCTTACTCTCGCCGTCCCCCTAGGTACTTAAAACTCCCCTAATTTTGTCTTCCTAAGGTTTACCTTCAACCCTTACTCTCAAATGCCTTCTTCCTCTTTCCACTTCCATACTTTCCGCAAACCCTCCATTGTCTCGCATAGTAAAACCACATCATAGCATACATACAACATCTCACTCATCAACCTTCTTTTGCACTCTCCGTACCCACATCAATCACAATGCAAAACACCAGCAGTAGTACAGCACAAGAACCTTGATGCCACACCCAACTTCAACTCAAACTCCTGAACAAAGTCAGACCCCACCCCCCCCCCTACTAATTCTGTCTTTGTTCTTCATACAGACTAATCACCGCTATAACCATTACTTATGGTCCCCTCTTCCTTATCGCCCCACTCCATCATTTTCATGAAAGCTTTACCAGCTTTGCACACCACACATATCCATGTGCTGATCTTTTAACGGTCACAATTACTAATTGGATTCATCTTAAAGAGTTGCAACGCGAGATTTCAAATAATCAGGGTCCCGAAAATGTGAAACTTCTGATTTGATGGTGAAAGCATTGATATCCAAATCTCTCCATCCTGTAAGCATAAGGAGAACGGTTCTTGGACCAAAATTGTGAAATTTCTAATTTCGTTATAGGAGCAAATACAACATCAAGCCTAGTTTTCTGTTGAATAATAAAGCACATACAAATCACCTTGTATCATTTACGTTCTTTCTGTAACCAAAGGCAGTGATTTGAGCTAGGTATTGAGAGTTGGGCCCTATTCACAAAAGTTAAGATACGCTTAAGTGATTTAAGAAGAGTAACTCTTAAGTCTGCTAATGTTTCTTTAAGATGGGAATTTGTAAGAATTTGTTAGGTAGATGAATCAATATAGGACCACATGGCACGGAAGTATCCCCATGATTCTGGTGGTGTTGTAGATAGCTCCCATGTGTTATCCATGGTGGCATCCAAATTAAGGATTCATGGCACCCTTTCCTGTGCCAAATTGGTGAAGGGGTTGATACAAAAGTGAGCAATAACACCATGTATCGGTGAACTGTTGCCATTTTAGTTCAACTAAACTATAGCATAGGGGCTCGCATCCTTGCAACTGTTGAACTACATCTTGTTTGCATGGTGAATATTTTCCCGGAACCATATGTGGTTAAAAAAAGAATGGTTTTGAAGATAAAATATTAAAATTCACAAATGTTAGTTTTGCCAGTGAAACACAGCACAGGATATGTATTGGTAGTTTTGTGCATGCAAGTCATGTATTTAGTTAAAAAGATGATAGCGATAGGAAATAAAGGTTCTAGGTCAGACTGTTTTATGTTATCATATAGTACAATGCAATAAAAACAGTTAAATAGGTCTACTAGCATAGACAGACGAAATGGACATTCGTGTAGCCATTAAATTACAAACAAAAAGGGGGAATGACATTCACAAAGGCCGGAAAATGAAAATAAGTTTGATTGAACTATGGAGACGATGTCACGCGTGCAGGGATCTGTCTGTAATGTGAGATATTGATTTAGATGACTGAAGCTCATCTGTGAAAGGTAGAAATGCGAGGAGTTCCTGAGAGCTTAATTTGTTGTCCAATAGTAATAGATTTGAAGCATGATAATTTTTGTATTATAATGGTGGATTTAATTCTCGGATGATGAACATACGCAGGTGAAGTGTAGGGGCAGGGGGACTTTCCTCCCCCCACTGGGTTACGCCAATGAGTGCAGCCTCTTTGTTTGTTTGTTTGTTTTCGGAGTCGAATGTCTGAGGCAGGGGTGTAGCCAGCCTGGTTCCTTCCAAAGGGAAAAATTCCTGGGTTAGGTGCAATTGCTGTTCTGGTTGAAGTCAAAATGGTGCAAAATCTGCTCATTTTGCAATAAATCATCACAGTTTTTTCATTCCAATCCCCCCCCCAACAAATTCTGCCAGAGGGCACTCTTCCCCACCACCCAATGAATATACCCTTGTTTTCTAGGGGGTAGAATCAAGATATTGGAGCATTTCTTGATACTCATTGTTTGGTTGCTAACTTTTGATGACCTTTCAGTTTGAAGTTCAGAATTTGGATACGATTCTAGAAATAAAATTAGGGACATAACATCAACTTCATTTTCTAACTTAGTTTAAAAAAAACAACTGCAGTTGCAAGTAGAACCGGAATCTTTTCTCCAAGATCTAGATCTATTACTCTAACCATATATATGGACGGTGGTTAGCATCTTAGTGTCATTACAATACTTTCGTTTGAAGAAACAATAACTTAATTGAGTATGGACATGATCCTGTAATGCGCATGAATTTTATAAATAATTTCCCAGGGTATGGATTGTTTAATGATGAGAATATAATGAAAAGTCCTGGGATTGCATGATTTGAATAGGCATCAAAGATCAGGAAAGAACATAGCCTAGCCAAAGTTTCAAGCCTGTAGACCTCATTTGCAGGCTATTATGTTAGTTGTTGCCTAGGTCAGTTGTATAATACAGGGTTTGTCCAAGTAAGTGAATTCAATAGTTAATAGGTGAAATTAAAAGTATGTTGAGACCACTATGCGTTTAGTATGTGTTAAAGACATTTTTGAATGCGAGTAGTTGCAAGAAATAATGGTAATTATAAGGAAATTAACACACATCTGTGACGTCACCCTATTGTTTTTCGCTCCATTATTTGGCACGAATGGAGCGAAAGTAACAATAACAAGCCTTCGTAACTCAGACAAAGCGACCTGCGCGCCGAGTTTTACGAATGGCGTATTATTGGTTACATTCGCTCCATTCGCAAAAAACAATGCAGGAGGAAAAAACAATACAAAGCCGGATTACAATAGGGCACAAATTAGGAAATAAATGTGCGTGATAAAAATCACATGAAATTCCAGATATCAGACATACAACGAGTTATTTTTGGTTCGTCCTTTGTTGTGTGTTGTATTTTTCTAGTTAAGTTATGAATCTAACAAGAATGTCGTACTTTTATTATTTTGTATAACTTGGGAGTATTTCAATACATTTTTCAACTCTATAAATTCTTTGTGTTTGAGAGTAATTTTTGAACTTTACTTATTTGATCTTATATTTCATGAATGGTTGATCTACGTTTATTTCATTTTAGTCCTTCAACTTTTGTTTTATCGTTGTACTGAGGCCTAGAATATTTTTGCTCAGTATTGTTTTTTAATTTGTCAAAATCTAATCGAACTTGCTGGCTCTTGTTTTTTTGTGGTTTTCCTTTATGTATGTCTGTATTTCATTATGTGTTCCCTGTTTATGTTGATTTAGCTTCATCATCATTATAGTATTTTTTCTGTAACAGTGTGTAAAGTATATGCATGAATTCAGTTTGTTTCATATGAAATTATGCGACGTAAAAATTTCATTTTTTTTTTTTTAAAAAGACAAGAGGACATATTAGGAAGCAGCGCCCATTTTTCTGCAGCCGAGGTTTTTTGAATTATTTGAAAGCATATCAACTTAATTCGATCACACATGAAGTGAATAATTAGCTTTAGGTAATTAAGATGATAATTTAGTATGCTTTGATTTTCTTGTAGTTCACGACAGAAAAATCAAAGGCTGCTTTTCATAGAGCCAATTAAAGGTTGCAACGAGAGATTTCCCATAGTGTTCCTTAAAAAATCGACAGTAATGTTTGCCCTGATATAAGGCTTTCCCATAAAAAATATCCCATATTAAAAGAATTCCCAGCTGAGAATGTTCTTTGGTACAAAAATTGTGAAATTTCTAAATTCGTTTAGGAGCACTACAAAATTCGACCTATGTTTTACATTGAAATATAAAGCAAATCAAAATTCTTCTTCTCTTTTAAGGCATTTCGTAGCGAATTACAAGGCAAGATATCTTACCTATATGAAATACTATTATGACACAATATTTGGTGCCTCAAATCTCTCGTGGCACCTTTAAGTCAATAATGCTATACGCTACACAGGTTTTTCATGTTGTACATGTAACCTTTTTTGTAAATTTTGGTTTTAGGGTTAAGAGTGTTCGTGAGGTATGTCATAAATAAAACAAATTGTCTCCTGTAAAAATTTAAAGGGGGTGGGTACATATGAAACCATTTCCCGCGACATTTTTAGTCGGCCACGCTTAATAAATTGAAATGAAAAAAAAACTTTCCTGAAAAAAACAATGCGGTAAAATGCGATTTGTTGAAAACCTGTATGAGAGCGTACAGCCGGAAATATTCATAATAGGAAAAAACGAGACACGCACCTTCACACTATACCCAGTTCCTATTTAATCATTGGCCTATCCAGGGAGAAAAAATACAAAACCGAGAAATCTGTCCCATATAGAGCCATTAGTCGATCAGTACATTCCCGAAATAGATTCTGCCATCGGCATTACTGGATATCTGGGTTGTGGATACAGCCTATTTACAGATCCTCAGCCTTCGGTAAATCCATAACTCCATCAGATTCGTGGAATTGGATTCATATAAAATTCAGGTTTATTTATTTAAACGGAAATCATGATCAAAATACAATTAAAATATATTACAAGGGCACCTCAAGTGCAGTTGCATTAGCTTGTAATTCAAGAAGGGTCATATACACTTTGTTATAGGCATTCACTACATACACACACAGGTGTCTGCTTGACCATATACGTGGTAAATAGTTGAGTACAATCTGATCTCGTTAACTATTTAGATGGTATTTTCCATCATAGCATATCTCCTCTATACTATCAACAGGGTAATGAATTCAATGACGAGTAATCAAATATAAATGTACATATATATCCACTCAATGTAGCAAACTGTGACAGCAACATCAAAACCAAAACAAAGTACCAAGAAATCTGCAGTACGGAAATGCGGATGCGGGGACTTGAAAATGCGATCAATATTGAAACCTAATCTTCATCATATAAATCCAGAAGTTTGTCCAGTATGCGTTTTAAAGGACTCGTACATTACACCCATTCTACAAACCTTTGAATATATTATCCGTTCAAACCGGAATTGAATCTTGTGAATGGAAACTAATTCAAAAACACTCATTGTGCAAAAATGGAGCAAAAAAAAGATTGGGTGACGTCCGATGTGTGTAAGTCGGATATACACTCGTAACTCTCCATTCGTGCTGAGAATGGCTTCGGGCTACGCCCCTCGCTTTCTCAGCCACTGAAGGAGAGAACAGTGTAATTATCCTTTCGGAATATATAGCATCTTTGCTTGATTTTTACCAGTGAGTCTGTGGTTTCGATGCCCATACAGTCTCATTCTCGGTGACTTCATGTGGAATTGTTTTCTCGGTCCATACTTGTTCCTTGCAGGTTTTCTCGAGGTACTCGGTTTCTTCCTGCATCAACTTGAATCACGCTTTCTTGGCTGGCATAGTCTGTTCTGTTTTTTATGGGTTTTTCTGATGTGCTGAGAACGCCTATTATGGCTGCCACACAGCACATGCACAGTTTACATGGATATGTTGTCCAAAAATGCTCAATTTTAGTACTCATATTACTCATTACGAATATTTACCCACAAAATTATCACTAGGCTTTACACTGGCGTAAAAGTTGTCCTCCTTACTTTTTTTTTCACTAATGAAAAGGACTGTTTTGAATTCGCATTAAGAAAAATGAATTGCATGGTTTATGACCCTGGCATCGCAAACATTCATTGTGCTATAACACGGCGTCTATTCAATAGGTGTGATCATTCTCTTTGTATATTTGAATAATAATACTTTGTCTGTCGTCAATGATTTAAAATGCACTGACCCCCCCCCCACCGACAAGAGGATCGCGAAGGGAAGAACAAAAAGTGGTAAGGGAAATACGGAGGGAAAGAAGAGAAAGATGGGAAAGAGGGACGAAGAGAACGAAAGCGAGCGGGAAAAGAAAGAGGAAGAAGAGAAACGGGGAAAGGAGAAGAGAAGAAAAGAAAGTGGAATGGAGACAAGAAAAAATTAAGTTAAAAAGGCAACAGTAGTTCCTGTCCCCCCTGCCCTGCAATGTTGATTGTTAAATAACTTTGACAACGATATGGATAAAAGTCTAGCATGATCATATGCAGAAATTCCCGAAGGCAATATAAAAATACCAGCAATAAGTAATTAACCATTTCCGTTATTATAACTGGTGAATAATGCCTTTCAGTAGAAACAAAAGTTTTTTTTGAATATAATACCTGTTTAAGAGTAAGGTGGAACATGACCCTAGTAGAGGCCATCTGCGATTCCAACCTTGAAAAAATTCTAATAAAGGAACTTTTTGTATGTCTGTTAGGCTATATGGAATTATGTGAAAAAAATTTGTCCGGACTTCGGGCAGCTGACGTTGGTCAGATATTCAAGGTCAAAGGTCAATGACCTTTACAAGGCATATCATGGATCATAACTCCTCAACCATTTGGTCTAAAAGCACAAAGGATGGTGATCGATTACAAAGGTTTGGGGTGTCAACCAAACACATTGCATATAGGAAAAACAATCAAATGCACCATTCCTATACTGATTTCAAAATAGTATGCTCTATCTGCATGAAATTGTACTTTAACTTCATCCCCCTGACCATTTTAAAGGTGCTGTTGGGTTTAAGACCTTGGATTTCTCGTTACAAAGCCTCGGACCCTTTGATTTGGTACAGGTGGATGGTATAAGTCCCTCTTTCCATTGATATCAAAAACGTTCCAATAGTCCTCATTTTGACGTTCATAGTAATTTTGTATTGAAGTAATAATAATGGGAAACTTGATTTTGCCGATGTTGCTAAAAAATAAGCCAATTTCTATTGAGGTGTAAAAGTACAGGAATGGTGATTTTGCTAGGTTTTTTTTTGGGTGATTATGAAAGGAAAAATCAAGTTTTGTAACATACACAGGAGGTATTAAGTGCATTATTTGATAGACGTGAAAAAAAAAGAAAAAAGATTATAAGTGGGCAAACATCCCCATTCTCCAAAAAGAGTTTTGTCTTCCACTACCAAAGGTAAGGTGGCGTGACAGATTATTTGCGCTAAAATGAAAGAAATGATGCCAAGATTAGATGGAGCCATTAGGTTTCCAATATCGGCGTGTTAGTGGCCGGAATGAGAAAAACTTTGTTGGTAGTGGTAAACACCCCACCGTCCTCCCCCAGGAGACGAACGGGTTTACCTGAGACCTTCAATGGTGGACTTTGCCACCCATAGAGGCAAGGAGTGCCATTCAGCCTACCTGTGACCTATCCACCACCCTGACAACGGATGCATTTAAACCCCCTGACGACGGGTGCGTTTAAGTTGGGGGACTCACCTCCTAATCCTCTTCGGGCAGCCGCTCACCAGCCCTCCGTGGCTCATCATCACATAATAACGTCCTCGGGTTGTTCGCCGTCTTTCTGGCGTTGCGGCACTGACTCCCCCGTGGTCAGGGGGAAGGTAAGTGTTGTCCGCTGCGACAATTGAAGGTGGTGACATATTAACAAGGAAGGGGGTGTAACCAGTCCCCAGCCTATTCAGGGAGATTCCTGCGGCTATTCGGGTGGTTCCGAGATTTTTGTGACATCGGCTGATCGCCTCCCGTGTTTCGGAGTGTACAATGGGTTTTTGCGGACAGTCTCCAGAGTGTCCCTAATCCCAGACCAAACTCAAAAAAGTCCAGAGGGACGCGGTGGAGTGGCAGCTCTACCTTGCAGTTTTGCAGATTGCCGTACAATCTTCTAGATGGTGGACCGTCCACACATGGACCTGTTCACCTCCGTCATGCCTCGTCCAGATTGTGGCATATGAGGGGCTTTACTCGTGGAACCCGGATCCCCGAGCAGTCAAAACAGGACGCCATGGCAGCGGAACCTGTCAGGATTGATAGCCGATGCTTTGTGATCCTAGCTTCTCCAGGTTGCCAGATCCTAAAGTCCCCGTGGCTTGTCTCGAGAATGCCTGGTCCTGCTGGTAGCCCTATGGACACGGCAGCCGTGGTTTCCCAGGCCGCTAGATCTACTTGTAAGGGAACAGATCCATCTTCCAAGGGGGGACCTGGTAGAGTTCCTCCAGCCGACACTTCGTTCCCAAGTGCACCACCCATGCCTCCGACCTGTCTGGGTTTTTTCATTTCTGCAGCTTGTACACAAGGTTGGACTTCCTGAACAGCTGCCATGGCCTCACTGTTCAGGCCAAATTCCTAGAGCATATAAAGGATTTCGATCCATGGAATGTCTGAGACCGTAGACCAGGTTAGCAATTTCCTCAAGTAAGTCTTTCAGGAGTGGGTTTACCCTTAGTGTCCTGACCCTGTCGGAGGTTCTTTTTTTACCGAAACGCCACAGGCCAGACCCGTAAAGTGCTCGGTGATGGCATGACTATTTCTTTCAGTCCCCTCTTGTCCAATCTGGTGCAGGGTATGTTTACGGATCTTCCCCGGTCATAGCTTGTTCCGGAGTGGGATTTTGCCATTGGTCTGTGCCAGTCTTAGGTGTCCGGAACAGTTTTTAAACCCCACCGAAAACTTATCTTCCGTGAACCTCCTAGTGGCTGTGGCTTGGGGCTGTGGCTTGTGGCCATAGGGGGTTCGGATATACATGCCTTGTCTACGGAAGAGCCCCATCAACTCTTTGAGCGCAAGGAGGTCTGTATTCTTCCACATGCTGGCTTTTTGGCCAAGAATCAAACTCTTTCTTTTACCCCGAAAACTATGTTTTCGCCACGTCTGCCACGGATTGCAACAGCTCAGAGAGCCTGCAGCAAGGACACATTGAGCCAGCTTATGGATTTCCTCAGTCATCTTGAAATGCACACAACACACCATGATTGGTTTGACTGGCTTCTTGGTTAGGGCATATGAAGTTCGAGCTCCCGCTTCCCCCAGTCATTTGGGAAATGTCGGTTGGAGTTCTACTTCCACCTTCTAACAAGTCTATTTTGATGCATGTGTTAGTCAAGCGGAGAGGGGTGCCGCCGTCCAATCCCTCTTGCTGATCTCGACCCAGGAGCATTAGGTGACTAGGGGTGGGTCTTTGACAAAAAGGGTTTGGCGTTGGCATTGGCTACCTTCTTCGACCTTCTTCCACCACCGATTAAGGCCAGGCATTGTCATTCTGTGCAAAAGTAAGGCTGTGAAAGGAAGCTAGGTCCTAGTTAAACAGTGTAATTTCCCCTCAGGAAGTGAGAGGGCAATACCCTTGATTATGATACTTACTTTCCAGGACCTTAATGGCACTCACACAATTTGTTATTCTCCCCTGCAAGAAGGTCGTTGGAAGTTTTTTTTTTAAGGAAACATTTTGCGAAGGGCGAATCACAGCGCCGCTTGATGGGTCTGTGATATTTGGTGCGTGCCATGTCCCGACTATTTTGGGAGTTTGCTCATTTAGCATTTGTGTGGTAATTGGGTTTTTGAAATAGTACCCAAATGAAAATATTTATCAAAAAGGGTCTATCACTAGTAGTAGTACCACACGATTAAATCACACAGGACTCATCATTGTGAGGATCTGTCAGCACCAATATTCCTCATTTGCCATAATATTGTTAGCGTTTTCATTATTAGATTTAGGTGCCCAAATATTGTTTTGTTTTAATATTTGTACAGACCTGACGCATTGTGCTAATTTACGTTGATTAATATTTGAACAGAACGGACGTTGGGCCCTTTACGTTGTGAAAAACTTTTAAAAATTCATATTAAAGTGCTTTCTATGCTGAAAAGCAATGATGGCTGCATTTGATAAACTGTAAAAAAAATGTTCTTGTTTTTATTGACCCCCAAAACATGGGGGTAATAAACCCCACCTTTTTGCTTCGAGGCCAATTGTGCTAGGCATTAGACCCTCACATGCACCATAAAGGTCATTGACCTTTCTGAAATTCTGATACGAATGGGTACAGTTCACACTCCTAGTGGGGGGGGTGTAAGACGACCGGAAAATGCGGTGCGCATGAAATGAATATTACTGTAGGTTTCTTGATTTGTGCTTTGAATTCTTTGGGATCTTTGATGTGACAGTTGATTCTGGTAGACGGTTCCAGTCCTTTAAAGTTCTTGGTAGAAAGACAGCATTTTAGGCATTCCTTAGTTGTTGAATCTCTATCTCGGTGAATGCTGGCTGTAGTACGACCTTCTGGTAGTGGCGGCGTGACGGCGCAGCAGCCGTTCGAACATGGGGATGGAGCAGGTGACTATCGTATGACTATGACTTCTGAAATTGGAGAGTCTTGGCCGTCTTGCGCCTGTGTGCGGGTCAAGGTGACACCCCCAGTTTAAGAAGGAAGTCCTGAGCATTTGTGAGCACTAGCTCTTTTGTCATAGTTGTGTGTTGATGACGGGGTGGCTTCTTCTTGTACAGCCTCAGTCGGTATATCTGGTCCATGTTTGGGGGTCCCATACCGCTGAGCTATACTCCAGGAGAGTCGTACCTAGATCTGTAATCCAAGTTCTTAAGGTTCTTCTGTGCTGAAGTGTAAGTTTTCCTTTTTATGAATCCCCAATGCCCTGTTTGCCCTTTGCTGCAATGTTGTTTATGTGTTTATTCCATTTAAGATCATTGGAGATCTCTACGCCCAAGTATGTATGTGAGTCAGTTTCTTGGAGGATATAGTGTTTGCAATGAATATATATGTTGTTTAGGATTATTAGAATGAGTTATTTTGAGAACAAGCATTTCTCCTGGATTGGATTCTTTTCCCTTTCATGTTCCCATGCTGAGAGTCGGTCAAGGTCAGCTTGTAGCTCGTCTGCGTCAGGTCATTAGTAATTGTCCTGTAATAACAAGTCGTCGGCAAAAAGTCCGAACGTGAGGTGATTAATTGTCTGGTAGGTAGGAGGTGAGGGGGAAAAGTTTTAAGCGTGGACTTAGGTAGGATGGACAATCTGTTTCTTTCCATTCCTCCCTTGAGGCGGACCGAGTACTGTGCCCTGCTGAACGCCTGATTGGACACGTACCCAGTCCGAATGATCCCTCCAACCACACCCTCTGCTGTCTATGCATCAGGAAGTAGCAATCCAAATCGTATGTCAGTCCTCGTTACCATAGTGGTCCAAGCTTCAGCATAAGCCTATTGTGTGGAACAACATCAAAGGCTTTGCTGAAGTCCATGATGATAACATCGGTCTGTCGCTTTTTGTCGAGGGACATATGCGCAGGTCGCTGAGTCATCAGTATGAGTTGCGGCCTCGCAACGATCGATTGCGGCGAAAGCCTGTTTGTTGTCGGCTCAAGTGATGTTATACTTGGTCAAGAATGGCGCATGATATTGAATGTATCAAAACATGCTCCTAAACCTTTACAACTTAATAGACGTCAGGGAAACCGGTCTAGAGTTGGCAGGCTTCGTGCAGTCCCCTTTCTTGAAGATTGGAGATATGTTCGCGCATCTCCAATCATCAGGCAGATTGCCTGTTTCAAGAGAACGTCTAAAGATGGATAGTATCGCTGGAGCGATCTCGGCTGCACCCATCTTTAGAATACGAGCGGTATGGTCTTCAGTTCCGGTCCGCTTTATTAGTCATGTCAAGGCGCCAAGGAGTTTCTCACCCATCAGTCTGTATGTCAATGTCCGGCATGGGTGGAACCTTAATAGGATCTATAGTTGGTAAATTGGGCCTTCTCCTGTGTGAATACTGATTTGGAAATTGGTGATTAAACACCTTGCTTTCCTTGTTGTTTCTCATTGATTAACAACCTTCTATTTTAAGTAGATATATACACACGTGTCCTTTTTTAGACTTTTAAATAATCAAGACCAAAACTTTTTGGTTTGAATTCACCACAAATAGTCCCCTGATATATTTTCTGTAACTTGCTTCTTGTTAGACGGGTCACATGTTTTCTCAGGGATCGGAAAGTTTTCCCAATCCTCAGTGGTATCGCTTACTCTTGCACATTGTAGGCTTTTTGGACCTTCAATATCTGACCAAAGGCAGCACTAGAAGGCCTACAAATTCTGACATTAGCATTTGGCTGTTTTCATTATGGATTATGTTCAATGTGTTTATTTATTTTGATACTTGTATCAGACTGATGACATTATGGCTAATTTATGTTTGAAACAATGTGGACAAATTTTGATTAAAAGTTCTTTCTATGTAAAGATAATGATGACTTCATTTGTAATCCTCAAGACTGTTTTAAAAATTGTGTTTATTGACCCCCAAAACATGGATATAGACACCCATCTTTTTGCTTCTAGCTAATTGGATGAGCAGTTTATATAACCCATAATAGGCCGTATAAAGGTCTTGACCTTGTGACCTTGAATATCTGACCAATGCAGCAACTAAAGGCAAAGGACAAATTTTTTGGTAATTATTCATATTGACCTACCAGAAGATCAAAGAGTCTTTTATTAAGCATTTTTTCAAGCTTGTATAGGACATGTGTCATATTCCGCCTCTATACCCATTCTTTTGCCATTTAGATTCTATGTCATTTTGTCAAAGAGAGCCTCCCCAAGTTGTGCCAAATACAAACTGGAATCTACTATAGTACTTTACCATGACCTGCCTTCTCCAAGTGTTTATCTCAATGTGCTTTTCTCAAAAGTCATATTTCACTTAATAGTGAACAGACTACACATTATAGTACTGAATCATCTTGTCAGGCATACAGCTTACTTAAATACCACCACAATTGTGGGTTAATGATCGCGAAGTGTTTTACAATAAATAGGAAGTAAGGTAATTGGTCAATGATCATTTATTGGACATAAACAATTGGAACCGTTTTATAGTTCATTTTTGTCTTGACAGATTTATGAGTGAAAACCAGCTTTGCAAATGATATATAATTGACCAGTCTTCACTAAAGCAAACATGGAAATAACAATTGGTTGTACAGCGAGCATAAAATTCTACAGGTGAAGTTATTTTCTATAAGTTATAATTTTATTTAAAATTGTCTCTCAGAGGTGACTGATCAACAACCTCCCACCCCCCACTTTACTCCAGCAAAATTGCAATCTGTTATCCGAAGCAAGATCCACATTTTCTCATACCCCAGTGAAATTTAAGCCCAAGAAAATTCCATCTTGGTGTTATAACAGAATGTCTCTAATGTGATAATTTTAGTAACACACACTTTCCTATAGGCTAATTTAGTGCAAATTTTTGCTTCTACTAACCCAAACGGCCTACGATTGACCAATTTAACTCAACATTTTTATGAGATACTTTCGGTGATATGCTTCCATGGGAGGGGAAAACATATAAAAAATTGGACCTATGAGCGGGTCACCATTACCTTTAAAGAAACCAGCCTTGCCTATGGACAGTATGACCAACCGACTTGCAACGCTAGCAAATTGCTTATACGCAAAAGTGATAATGAAGGATAAATAAATGATAAGTATCAATGTGATTGCAAAATTCCTATTTTGATGAAGATTTAAATGTTTTAACGAATAAGGAAATTGCTTGTTTGATCAAGAAGATTTGCCTCATTTCAATTAAATGATGACCGAAAGTGTGGTGCATGCTCTATTAAACTTAACATTACAGTCCAGTATTTCCAGTAGAGATAGTTGGTCAAGGATGGAAGAGTTTGGCCATGTTTTTCTCAGATTCCATGAGCACTGATTTGATTCTTCGACTGCTTTTTTAGCAAATGTGAATGCAACTGTACTTCAAGATTAAAGGTCGTGTTCCGATCAGTCTTTGGGGACCCACCCCCCACCCCCCCCCCCCCCCGATTTTACCCGGAAGTAGTATCGATTTGATTATCAGATGAAAAGGGCCGTCGTATTTTATCTCATTGTCGTCCTGAAATTTGAGCCCTCAAAATCCCATTTCATTCCAAGGATTATAAACAAAAACACCGCTGTTAGTGGGTAACAATCAATATTAGCCCCCAGTATGGTGAAATAGGCTTTGCAACGTGCATTATTGCATCTACCATAAAAAGCTGCAAGTTTGGTTTCCCACGGTACTTGATGGGGTTTGTAGTGTAAGTGCCAGGCTCTCATAGCGAGTAGGAGTTGTATGAGAACAAATACACATAAATCATTAACAATCACATTTAATGACTCTTTAATTTCAAAATAGCGAACTTTGGATTTAATGAGTGTCCATACTCATAGTGTGGGTCAGGTTAAATTTGCAGTTCCTCTCAACCCACGGGGAGGAAGCAAGTTATTTACCGTCAAAATATAATAATCGCTCTAGGATTACCATCATGTCAATTTATTCATTGCTGAACCAATTATGGCAAAAATGCGATATACGGAATACTAGATTAGATGGAAAAACGTGGAGGTTTGGTATTATAATTTGCTTGATGATGGTGGATGAGTGTGTCAGGAATGCTAATCATTTCCAAGAATTGTCATGGCCAGGTTGCAGGGGAGGCGGAAGTCAGGGTAAAATGCATTAGGAGGTGGGAAACGCATGGGGGGGGGGGGGGGGGGCGGAAACAGTACAAAATTAAAACTTTATAATAGGTTAAAAATACCCCTAATTTTTATGCAATTTATTGCTTTTAAAACCGTTTTTTCCCCTAAATTTGAACAATCTCGGGGGGGGGCGGGGGGGGCGGGGGGGGGGGGGGAGGGGTGCCTGCCACCCATGGCACCGCCCCTTGCAATGAAGATTGATAAAAGGAGTAGTGTGTGAGTGTCGGGGGGGGGGGGGGGACGGGACTACAGGGGTGCATGTGTTGGGTGGATATGTTGACTTTGTGAACGAGGACAAAAGTCTGTGAAAGGTTTTCGTTTGAAACTCGGATCTGTTGACATAGTGTTCAAATTAAAATAACAAATTTAAAATCAAGTTAAAATGTACTTCCAGATATATAGCTACTTGTTAACTTAAGGATTTGGAAGTGCTAAAAAGCAATTCACGTTTTCTGGTGGACCTTGCGCAAGACCTACCTGGGGCCTCGACTGTGGCCCGCTGGACCCCTCCAGCTCCAGGGCTCCACGGTGGTCCCCTGAACCCTATCCATCACCTGCAGATATTTCCCCCGGGAATTATACAAAAATGTTTCCTGCAGGCCTGTGTGGGTGTTGTGCGTGCATGTGTGGTGTGTTTCTGCATGGTGTGTTTAATGGCATGTGTGTATCATGTATTTTGTTGATCAAGTGTTTATATTTCTTGATATTGCAATCGCCAGCATTCAAGTAAGTTTGAAAATAGTAATAGGTACCTTTAAAACTATAATGCCTTTTTAAAAACCATATGCCAGTGTATATGGGCCGTTGATCATCTTGGAAATCCATCACAAGAATAGTGAACCCAGAACAAAACACAAAAGGCAGCTCGTCAATTGTTGCAGAGATTAACTTTTTTCCTCTTTCCGAATTTTGAATTATTGGCCATAAATTTAAAAAATCCAGAAATGTGATTTTTTCTCATCGTTCAATTTCCTGAGATCAAAGAGTGTTAATGATAAAGTTAGAACTCGCATCAAAAATCCAAGCTTTAAGTGCCTAGTTAGTTTAGTGAGGGGGGTCTGGTTACCCTAAATCTCTTAAGAAAATACATACCCTATTATGTCTGGAATCAAATCTAAGACGCGTCCGACCTGTGCCGATCGCAGTTGATATTTGCGTCCAAGCGTGCACGCAACAAAATTACAATTGACCTCTGCTGTATTGGCCAATCGCGCAAACGTATTACATTACTAGGATGCCTTGCTAGGTCAAGTACAGCTTTGTATACCATGTCAAACGCACATCATTTTAGAGACGCGTCTCAGATTTGATTCCAGACATACATATCTTTCATCAAACCGATGCTAACACTAAAATTTGCCTTGCAGTAGTTTCAAATTTTGATTTTCAAGCGAATTTGAATACTCCTCTGTCATCTCTACATATTGTTATGGCAATTAACATGCAGTTCATTATATTTGGACAACCCACTTGACCTACATAATGATGCAATTCAAAACCAACACTGCTGACCCATTGGTGGCTAGTGTCCAATGCCCTAATTAGGCTCCCCTTAACCGAAACCAGTCCTACACAGAGCACTGAGCAAGTCTGTCTGGCCTCATTATCACTTTATCACGCACACCAAATTGATTTAACTTTAACCTCGAGAGCCGTAAAATGTCCAACAACCAAAACAATTTCCATCCGAGATGATATTGAACTTGCTCTGGAAAAGTTGTGACCCCGGTGTATTTTTTAATGGCCATCTTAAAAAGTTATTCATATGTTAATGTACTCTTGGGTTTTAATCGGCGTATCATGAATCCGTGGATAAGTTCGCATGATAAACACACCTGATATGGAGAGAATGTAACTAGTATAACCGAGAGTCTGCTGCTTGCCGCGAGAGACTTATCATCAGGCATTGACATAACATTGAGCAAAACTAAAGAGTTTGATGAGGATCTCCTGAGAAATTACTACCACTCATAATAATAATCTAATTCCATATCTGTTAGCTATGCTTCGGCATATCTCAGTGTTTCGGGCTACGAATGCATTCCCTTTTTGTATAAACGTTATTTGCGAGAAGAATAGTTCATTGAAACCGAGTGGATGCATAAGTTAGTCGAACATCAACAAACCTAGCTGGAGATTTGTGTAAATCTATTGGCAAGTTGCAGCCTTTGTTTGATAGCTTACAAAGGCTTTTTTTGGAGCAATGGAAACAAACCATAGATATAGAAAACGGTCAGGACCATTTCACCTGCAACTCGGAAGTATGGTGATCCATCGATGTTTTTGCGTCAGTGCACGCCATCCCGGTGCGTCTGTGCAAGGATTATTGTAGGGTAAGTTAGTATACATTTCTTGTACCCAGAGCTTTTCATTAGGTAATATAATTTTTTGGGGGGGGGGGGGGGGGGGGTAACAAGCATGCGATAGTTTATGTAATCTGATCTACTCTGATTTTTTTCACATCCGTTTGTAAAAAAAGTTCATCGGCAGGAAAAATGAATAATTGATAAATTCATTAGAGCAGTGTTTTTACTGAATTGCATGAGGCTGAAATACAACATCATAATTTTGCTGTGGTTTTTCTCATTGGGGGTTTTTGCTTGTTAAAACAAATTTCTAGAAAATTATAGATTCTTAAGAAATGAAGTGATAATCAGATTGTCAGTCTTTCCAACCTTAAAGACACTACATGATTTATCTGAAAGAATGAAAATATTTTGAAATTTAGCATGAATAGTTCAAAAGTGAAGGATCGTCTCTAGAATTCTCTCATCATTAAAACCTTTTTCCAACTGAAGAATTACAGAAAAGGATCAACGATGGTTTAAAAGATACAAAATCTTCATTTCAATTACGTGTTGTATTTGTAGTAAGTGTCCCGTAAATGGACAGTAATGACCAAATTTCCGATTTTGCCCTTATTAGGTGCTGCTTCTTTCTGGTCCTACATTTGTCAGGGTGTATTAGGGTACCTGTACTTGTTACAAACATCACAAATCTTATTTGTTGTGATTTTTATTTAAACGATTTTCTGATTATGAAATGCCCTGATATTGCCTTTAAAGCCACTATCACAATTTCTTCAAAATTGTCAACAAATTGCGTCCCCCTATTTTTCATCAAAGTCCATTTTTCTTGGCACTGGTTTTATTGTAATGGTTGTATTTAAAGACCCCTGTAAGTGGCTAAGTTTAACAAGCTTTATTTGTTCAACAAATTTAGATTTTTAATGCATGTTTACTAATAAAACTCAAGACCGACTTTATTTGTAACCCCACAAAACAGTTTGTAAAGTGCATCTTCAAGCTTTAAAATGCTTTTAGAGTGTCTGTTTTTCACAAGAACAGTAGTATCAGGTGCTGATATGACCTAACACATCAATTTAGATACAAAATTGGCATTTTGAATTTGGAAAAAAATGACTGATTGTGGCTTTACCTTAAAATAAACGAACAAACTCAAAATTGCCACAACTGACAGAAACAGATGCGGGGTGTAGTTTTCAGATTATTGAATTCATGACCAAAATGTTTATAGGTTCAGATCCGGGAGGCCAGCCATTTATTCCTTTGGCCCAACTCTAATGGTTAAATGAGCTAAACAACTGGACTAGGGCCCTGTTGACTAACGGTATGACGTCCCGGTTACTCGTTATGATTTTCGGGCGAGTACCCCCGGTACCTGAAACTCCTAGTGCAAATTTCCGTCAACCAAGTTTGAAGAAAAAAAATCTTCCCTGACAATACATACCTTCAAATATTCCATGTTTTTGAGTTAACAACCTCGATGACAACACATGACACCTGTTCTATGTAATTCATAAGAAGAACTCTTTATTTGACTTTTACTACAAATTCGTGTACTTTTATTTAAACTTTAATTCATCCTACCAGCCATTCACACCGTAAAAACCGATCGTGGAACACGCTGGTCAATCGGAAACAAATCGGCTGAGCATTTCCGTAAACACAACAGCCCGTAGTATAGCTATTACCACTTAACGAGCCTACCTAAACAACCACGCGGTGAAAGGAAGTTCCATCAAGGGTAGTGTGGAGGCATCAAGACTATGCAATGTGCTTAGCCTAGGTAATTCTGTATGCGATTTCCACACGGTTATACAGCGGCACAACTTCCATCAAGCGATAAATTTCAACGTTTGCATCAAATTCTGGTTATACAATTCATGGATTGATTGTTTCAGTTTTCATTCAGATGAATATTGTTTGTGAACCCGTGAGTATACAATAACTGTTTGAACTTTAAAACTTATATTTTTTTAAAAGTGCCGTTCGGGAAACCCGCTCCCTCGATAAATTCCGTTCCGGGTAAGACGTAAACGGGCGGGTACCACGGGTAAATGTCACAGCCCTACCGGACCATGATTAGATGGTTGTGGATTCAAATCCATCAGGCCAGCCTTTTGGCAACTTGGTGGTATAGTGGTCACACCTAAGAACATAACATGGCATTCATAAGGTTGTGGGTTCATATCTCATTAAGCCAGCATGTTATATCCTTGGAGAATTTGGTGGTGGTGTATAGTTGAACATTGGATTCATGCACATAAAGTTTTGTGGGAAGGGGCATAAGTGAAGCCCGATGTATACTCCACTTTGCGTCCGCGATATCGTGGCTGCGTTGAAACTTGACCCCGATTTTTTTATTGCCCTCTTCGAAAGATTTCTATCATCGTGATGGATTTGAGGCTTCGCGGAGAGTTGACTTTTGTTCCCTCTCGGCGATATCGCACCGCCCGCAGGCCCAGCCGCGAAAATTCTCTGATTGGCTGTTCTCTAGGAACCAAGGTCAGGCGATAACCTCATGAAAACCAAACTGAAACTGCTCTTAAAAATCTCGACTATCAACCCCTATATCAAAACCATAACAATAACTCCATCCAATAGCCTATAGGCCTGGTTGCCGATTCATTAAAAGCTGTGGATGTAGTGCGAAAAATTCCTGAGAAGTATGATTAACATGAGACATGATTATTTTTAAGGATATCGATATCCTAAAGATTAAGGGGGTTAGTTAGGAAACTTTTTGTTTACCCAATGATCCTATTGGTTTACCCAACTGATTCTATTCTGAGCTCCGCATCCTACACATGGCATGCATAGCCAACCCACTTGTACAATGTAGGTAGACTGCTGCAGCATCATCAAACTAGGCATTTAACAATATTATTAGTGATACAAGTCGTGCAAAATCCTTGAAGATGTGCGTAATAAATGGAAAAACAATACAAAATCGTCCAGAACATGTACAAGAATTCAAAATGCACATTGGCAACATCAGTCCTATATTACTTGATCAACAGGCCTGGCTAACAAATTTTATTGTAACTTTGACCTAGAATCGTAAATAATGTCGCTTGTCTATTCTAGTTGCTAGATCTCATTCGGGAAATCCAGAGTTATAATATCGTCAAAATACGGAACGGTATGTAGATAATTCCCTAAATTGTTATCAAAATTATCAACTGGTAACATTAGTTGTCAAAAAAAAAATACGGCAACGACTTTCTCGAGATGAGACATTTGTCGCTCGGAGTATACATGACTTTTATCGCGCGATATTGCGATGTAAAATTTTATCGCAGCATGAAGCGATAGTGTAGTATACATCGGGCTTAACAGGGGTTGGTGTTGGGGGCAAGCTTATAATTTTCCTGTGATGTATCATTTTTGCTGGGTGGTTTTCAGGTAGCTTGTGCTGAATTTCCTGGTCTGAACCTGGGGGGGGGGGGTGCACCCATTTCCCTACTGGTTGAAATCTCTTGAGAGCCACCATGTTATTCCCCCGGGCAACATGGTTGTGGTAACTTAAAACATTGGACTCATGGTGGTGTAGTGGTTAGAAGATTTATGGGTTTAGATCCTGTCAGAACTAGTATTTGCTGTGACGGTAAAACAGACTAAATTTGCCGGAATAATTGTTTTAACTAAGCATACGCAGTACCGGTGTGTGCGACCAGTACACAGGTATATCGCGTGCCTAATTTTATCATCAAGTGTTTATGCGCTGTCTACAGCAGTGCGACTTTCACGCACACATGCAGCAGATTATTTGAATCACTTCAAACAATTATTAGTCAGAGTTCAGTTGTGCATGGAGTCAGTTAAGGTTTCCCATCTTTGCATGGAGTAAAAATGATGTGACAATGAAATAATTGGTCACACAATATTTTGGTGTTTGATTTGCAATTTTATGCTATCAAGCAGCCTAATGTTATAATTCATTGAAGATGATACTGCTATCTGTGAGCAGTCACACTACTTATGTCATAATTCAACTACAATTTGTAGTACTATCATAATCCCATAATCAATAGTTTTTAAAAGTGCCTGTATGATGATAATAATCAGTTTTTATAGGGTGCTTAATCCCCGTAAACATGCTCAAAGCGCTCTTGACAATTATTATTACGCCACCTTCAGGAAATCGTCACAATCATTTCGCTTCATCTGGGTGGCTGCTCAAAGACATGCCTTATCCCACAAGCCTATCAGCACTTTGATTGTAATATTGCTCATAGCAGCTCCCCAATTTCGCTTGGGTCGACGAGGCAATTGAGTTTAAGTACCTTCAGGGACACAAACACGTTGACCACAGTACTGGCTCGAACTCATGATTTTAATGGTCTAAGGATCATGAGACCTGCGCTTCTTCCACTAGACCATGTGTATGATCCCAACAGGCCAATCCAAAATTTGTCACCTTGCGAGGCGAATTCATTTTTCAATTGTCCTTTCTTTCTAGTCAGGAATGAAGACACCTGAAGTAATTACATGAATAACCAAGCCAAGTCTCCACACAAAATATAAAATAGATGACCACGATCAAGCAAGTTGCCATGACAACACTTTTTCTGGTTGCGAGGGACGAAATTTGTCCGTCCCTCGCAAAATTTTCATTCATCTATCTACATCGCCTGATGTGATAATTTTAACTCAAGGAGACAGTTATGATTAAGCAACCACTATACTCAATAATAAAAGGAAAAATATGGGCACTTAAAACCTTCAAGTTTGCTGATGGCAAAAAAAAACAAATGTTTAAAAAACGCGAGGGACGGAATTGTCAATTCCGTCCCTGCGCTAAGATATTGCATCGCTATAGCAACATGTTCCATTGTGGCCATTATCCATTTTTTCCCCTGCAAATTAAAGGCATTTGGCAGGTCATTCTCAAACCCCTCAAGTGTCCAATCTCACAGAAGTTGGGACCTTGAAAATGTCACTCACTTCCGTCCCTCGCAAAAACTGTATTTTGGATTTGGCCCCCAACATCAAATGGGGATACTTGCCATAGAATGCATGCTGTGAAATAAATTAAACCAAACACAAACACTTATATGTGAACCACCAATAACCAAAAATATAAACAAATCATGAAAGTTTAAATTTGATAAAAAAATTTAGGAAAACGTCAGCATTTGCTGTTTAGAACATAACTGTGTGGGCCTAACTGTTCAACATCACCTAGTTAGGAACCTTAGGCTTTTCATATTCATGTTAATTATTCACATGTTCCCTGTGGTTTCTTCTTATTCCATCAGTGGACTCAATGTAGGAAGTCAGCACCCTATTTCTATGAACCTATATATTGCCTAATTAACTTCCCCCTCCCCTCAGGAAGTTTGTAGAACGATTAGACAGCCAAGTATTGAATTTTACATCGTCAAACCAAACTAACACGTATTTAGTCCACTGAGGGCTATCATAATTATTTATTGACAAATAAATAACATTAAATGCCTACAGCTTAAATGTTGTGTGCTTGTAGTACATTTACATTCATTTGCAAATTGCAAAGTTATCTCAATTAACACAAATTTAATGCATTTTGTAATCCCTGTAGAGATTAATGCATATTTATTATAATCCTTAACATTCCCCAAAATGTCATGAATATTATGACAAATGTTTTTAAAACGGCGGTTTTAATGAAGCTACACTAGGTTGTTTGATATGTGGGCTGTAATTATTGTCTGATCGACCCAACAGAATGAATGAACAATAATTGAAATTTCCTATAATTAGCTCATCAGCTAATGTATTCATGTACCATTTAAGGGTGCCCCACTTGATTACAACATTATTTTTTTCTGTTTCATAGGAACGAGATCATCACCAAATGTAAAAGGGATTAGCAGCGATATTGCGAAAGACGAAAAATGGGGAAAATCATTTGTTTTTAACTTATAAATCAGGATAGTGGTGTTACAATTCCCATACAACTGCGTTAATTAGAAACAAACCATCACCAAAAATGAGTATTTGAGGAAATTTGTCATACCGCTCCCGCAAATAGACAGACACTGTGATGACGTCTCAAAACTCTACAATACACAGCTGATTGTGTTTACACTAGCCAAAATAAACACATGCTTGTGTTTGAGGTCAACGGTATTGGATCAGGTGCACAGTTCAACGCTTAAAATCTGATATTCACCAAGAAAGGCTTTTTTTTTTTGATCTCAGTCGGAATTTTTGGATACGCACGTATAGAATTAAAGAATCAGAGAAAAAGTACTGCATTGTCTTTAATACACAGATTTCAAAACCAACCACTTTGCAGGTTAGGTTTGCACTATTCCTGTTAGTACAAAATACAAAAATATGAATGTTGAATGATTTTTTTGATGTTTCGGATCAGCAAATCGCTGCTAATCCCTTTAATTTGAATCCATTATCATTCTAATGTTGAGCAGTAATTGTGTGTTTTTAAAATAGCCCATGAGTACTACTATTTTCCCTGTTACCGATAAACAAATATTATTAACCACATAGCATCATATGGGGGAAGAGTAGTTCAAATAATTTTGCCGATGAGAGAAAAGAAAAATACAAGGTTTCTAATGGTACCAAATCCAGTTTTGATGGTGTGGAACAGTGGGGATGCCCAGGGGTGGTGTGGTGGTGGTGGTGGTGGGGGACCTGAGATTTTCAAATTTAGGAAAAACAGGGGTTTTAAGCAATAACTGCATAACAAATTAGGTGTACAAAGGGGGGAAAGGTGCTCAGGTTGGGTAGTTAACCTAATCCGAAGTTTTCTAAGGGTTATAAATTGAAAATCTGCTCAACCGCTGACTACGACTACTAAACCAAAGTTTTTTTTAAAATCCGGTTTAGTCCCCGTCAACGGGGGTGGCCGGATTCACCTCCAATTTGCAGCAACGCCCTGACTCCTTTTCCTTCCATTTCACCCGATTCCATGCAAACCTCCATCCTCACCCAAACCACTCCTTGACTCCTCCCTCCACTTGTTTCTTTCCATGTCTTCTTTGGGACGTCCCCTCCTCCTCAAACCGCTCACCTCGAACTCAAAAGCCCTATCTAAAACATGGATCGTAATCCTTCCTCCAAACTTATGCCCATACCAACGACACTATTAGCTTGCCAACCGGTCCACAGCACTCTTCCAAACCCAACATCTGAATCAAGTCCTCTCAGTCTTCATACCTGTCCATCAACTTCACACCACACATTGCTAATCATTGCTCTCTCGGTCCTCCTCAAAATCCCCATTCATTTTCGCTCAGACACCACGTCTCCCTCCGATACAGCATCACTGATCTCAACAACTCTTGTACACCATCCATTCCCTTTCATCTTCAAAGGAATCTTTCCCATGAAACAACTCCCCACATTCCCTAAACTTCAACCCACCATACTCACTCTCGCTGTCACAGCAACCTCACATCCACCAACCCCACTAACCTTATCCCATAGGTTGGTGAACTCCTTCACTGACTCACCCCCTCACACAACTTTTCCTCCGTTTCCCCCATCCCTCCAGCTCCCGTCTCACATCTTCTACACAAAAATATCTTGCCAAATTAGGGGTCACTCTCTTCATCTTTGTGCATCTCCCATGGATCCATTCCCCACATTTCTCACCCCACACTGAATTTGCTTTTTACGTCTCTTTTTCCATACCCCACAATGGGGTCCTTAACCTACTCACCTTATTCTCGTATAGCTTACCTTATTCTCTTCTGTACCATTTTTTCCTTCATCTCCTTATTCAATCCTCTTTCTCGCTATCCGCCTCCCTCAACCTCCAATCATTCCACCACCCTTTATCTCTCCTGTCTCTCCTACCTTTGTTTTCCCACACACTTCATTCATCACATGCCTGTAACGCCCCTTCTTTAAAGCACCCCCACAAGTCTGACACTCAGTCCCACAAGCTCCCCTACTCTCATCTCAAATTCCTTTCTTTGTCTCTTCTTCTTTCAGCTGCCATACTTTCCTCCTCTCAATGCACTACCTTCCTCACAACCTTGTTTCCCCTTCCTCTTTCCAATCTGCACACCACCAACCGGTGGTGCAATTCTCCAGGATTACCTTAACTTCTTCAGATATTTCCTGCCCTCTTACCCACTAGCAACACAAAATCAATCTCTTCTCATTCCCTCCTGAGCTATATGTCCTTTCCTTTTGTCCTCTTGCTTAACATGTATTTGTAACGCACATGACTTTCTCTCAAAAAACTCAGCAACATTCTCTTCGATTCCTCCCTCTCCAAACCCACAACCCATTTCCTCCATGAACACCTTCGAAACCTTAGATCCTTTTCCCCACATGCCCGTTAAAATCTCCAACACATAAGACCAACATCAACACTTTGCACCTCCCATTCCGCCGCCAAACTCGTCAGAAAAATGTTCCTTTTTTCACGCTCCTTCCAAACTGTGGCGCATAACCACATATCAACGCACGTACTCTTCCGTGAAACCATATAACGGTTATCACCTATCGCTCTCCTTCTTACCCCACCAACCTTTCAAAGCTCCTCTTTCACCAAGACCCAACAACCCCCAATCCCTTTCACTACTTTCCCCGCCCACCACAACTTGTACCGTCTTCCCTCCTACCACCCAACATCCTAGCCCCCTCCCCTCTCCACCTAACTCTGGAACACCACACATGTCCACCTCCTCTTCCTCAATTCCTCACTTATCTCCAACCCTTTCCCCTTCTTCAAAATCCCCAAGTTCCAGCTTCCAACCCTCCCCCTTACAACTCCCAAGTTCCAGCTCATCAAAACCCTCAAGCTTGAGGAAGGATATACCTAATGGCAATTTGAAGAAATTTTAAGTGAAATACAAGAACTCATGTGAACAATGCGGTGATTTTAATTGTCATTTGAAAAAAGGAAATCGGTTCAGTTAAAAGCATTATACATCTTGAAAACACAGACTGCTAATGAAAAGGGACTGGACTAATTTTCACAGAAATAGTCTTATGAATAGGATTGAATTAGTTGATTAGGATATGTACTGCTGTGCTGGTGAAAAACCGGTAAGAGTGAAAGTTAAGTAAGCATCTGGTGAACAGCTGTGGTGCTTTTATGACATGTTGCTGACTGGTAGGATGTTAATAATACTTATGTTGTGATTTTTTTTAGTGGTATTGTAATACGTTCAAATTTGTTATAGTAATAGTACTTTGGAAACATTACTTTGAACCAGTTTTGTGTAAATCTGCTGCTGTTGACTTTCCAGTAGACTCAGTTAGTAATTGGCATTTAGGCTTGGATCCTCTTCTGTGGTTTTCAAGACTCCCTTTTCTGGCTCCTTAACTCAAAAGATGTTTTTTTATCAAGCAGCTTAAAGAGTCATGAGGACATTTTCCAGAGAGAAGCGCCCTCAATTTTTTCAACCCAGGTTTTAATGCATATTTGGAATGCTTACCAATGTATTAGATCGAACTGAAGTGAATAAGCCGAATACGGTATTTATGTAATAAGATGAGGATTTAGTCATTCTGTCGTGCACGACACAAATTCAAAGCAGGGTTTCTATAGGGACGATTAGAATAGCAGGGCAGTTCAAAACAGGTTTGCGGTTTCTTTCGTGCTTGTCCAATAAACTTCGAAACGTCTAAGTAAGTGGCTCTACAATCGATCTCAAGTGCAATTGGGAGAAATTATATCCTCATAAAAACTCTCCTCCTGTAACTTTACGGTTGTATGCCCAGGTGTGAGGGTGTTAGGGATGGTAGGGCTGGCCATGGGTGGGTTTTTTTACATTCAAAATACCCATATCTATGAAAACTGAAATCTTTTCCCCTTTCTTTTACTAGCTTTACTCATTTTTAAAATTCAAAAATTATTACAGGTTTTTCTCTCCTAAATCAGCCAAATTTACATACATACAGCCAGGGCCCATATGTGTGTGTTGGTGTGTGGTGTGTGGGGGGAGGGGGGGGGCAGGGGTAAAGGTCCATTTTGCTGATTTTTTTTTGTATAAAAAGGTCCAATATTTTACTAGAGAAATTTCGACAAGAAAGTCACTTTTTGGTGATGAGATGTGTTCAAAAAGGCCAATAAAGACCATTTTAGGGGGTTTAGGTCCACTTTGACCAAAAGGTCCACTTTTACAAAGTTCTAACCCCCCCCCCCAACCCCCCCCCCCATTAAATCCTGTTATGGCCCCCTGGCTTGGTCAGAACCAATAATACTGTGTTAATGTACGCTCTAAATGTACAGGGAGTGAAAAAACAGTGAATCTTAATTTACACTTTATACTCTCGAAACGTGTACACCACTCAAAAATAGTTGCATGTGTTGGTTATCCACTTAAAAGAGAGAAATTACTGAAATTTCACTTCCAAAAAGAGTGAAACTACTCTAACTCTAAAATTGTTTCTTCCATTTAACTCGTTAAAGAGTAGACATTCACGCCGTTTTGAATTGCATATTTAATAGAACAGTAAAATATTGAAATGTGGGCACTCAAAAGGAGTGACTGTCACTTTAAGCGAGTGAATTTAAAGAGTTAATGAGGACCCAACACATATTAGAGTAGTGTTCCCTCTCACTGCTTTTTGTGCGTGAATTAACCCAGGCATGCAACTATGTTTGATTGGTTTACACTCTTTTTCGAGTGTTGTATCCTCTTTTTCGAGTGAATTAAGTTTCACTCGTCGTTTTTTCCACTTCTTTTTACATTTGAGAGTATGGTAAAATGCAGATTCAATTGCCAAATATGCCACTCTGAATTTACCATGCTGATTATGGTACCACCCACATTCCCGTGTATGGTAACCACAGAGCCCCCTGCAAATGACGCTTTGAATATACCATATTGGATGTATGGTAACCACAGATCCCTTACAGGTACCCATATCCCCTTTTCAAAATGACACTGAATAATCATATTGGAAATGTATGATAACCACAGTCCCTTCTTGTAACCACATTTCCCCATGCAAACGACACTGAATAGACCATATTGGATTTTTTAGTACCCCTAACAGCTCCCTTACAGGGTAACCACAGCGTCCCTTTACATTGTAACCACATATCCCCTTGCAAATGACACGAATATACCAATGGGATTATGGTAACCACTTCCCTTGTATTGGTAACCACAGGATGAAATGCATAACCACATCCCCTTAAGCACAATCGCCACTGGATGTATGGTATTAACCACTAACCCCTTACCTTTGCAATACCACTAATTACTACAGGAGCAGGTCCACTACACTCCACTTTTTCTTTGCAAATGCCACTGTAAATGATATAATACCAATGATGGATGTATGTAACCACAATAAATAAATTCTTTTCACATATTTCCTGTCATGAAAAGAGCATAATAGCAAATGTATCCATTTTACTCAAACAAGCAAATTCAGTCACAATGTATTTAAACCACATGACTGTAGCTAAATGCACATGTAATGTGATATCTTCCATGATTCAAATTGCAAAGCCTTATGTGAAAATCTTAATTTGGTGCGAGTCCTCAAAAGATTAAAACATGTTCTACTCTGATAATTAAGACCGGTATCTTGTACAAAATTTTGCTTTTGTACAATTAGGGTAGGTTAAATCAGAGTTGCTTATATGTTTATTAATAAGTCAGTTGTAGATGTGATGTTGCAAAATAATCATTGACTTTGTCTAGTAATCGCATTGAAGTTTGTATGCCAATCCAGGTTATACCATGGAGCTCCATGGCTAACACAACTTTCAAAACGGAAGACCGTTGATACCAGAGTGGTCTATTATAAAAGTGCTTCTTAGCATTCATTGAAACTATTGGTATTGTTATAATCTTTTTTAATAATTCATTTTAAACCTGACATCATATGGGCAACCTTATCAGTATAGTTATTTCCAATATTGACCTGATTGAAATTGTCCAAATCGCTACCATGTCTTTGTGATCAGTCATCCAGAAGGTGTTGGGATTTCAGTAGGCGCCCTCTGTTTAAGGGTGGGTAGACAGGCCATTGAACAAGGGTACTTATTCTTCATCTGTAATTTGCTTTCGGAGAGTTTGGGTGAGTGTTCTTAATTTTAAGTTTTTGGTTTATTCAGTAATGATGTGTATTGTCCACCATGCCACAACTTACTACTGGCGGGCTGATTAAGAATCAAAACCTTGTTGAATGTCAATTGTTTTAATTGATTGATTTTTTTTTATAAATACATAACTACCATGTATCATCATATCAAAATTATTAACAATAACATTAAAATAAATATTGCACTATGCATGACTATTAATTGTCTTAACCATCAATTGTATGTTATTGCATATCACAAACATTGTTAATGGTACCTAGATTAAGTGGGGAGATTTTCAAAACTTGGGGCAAAATGGAGTTAGGTCACTTCCCCCCCTCAAAAAATTTTTTTAATTTTTTTATTTTTTTTGAATATTTTTATTAATGTCCAAACCAGTGTTTTAAGCCATCTTGTCCTACCTCCCCCCTAACACCCCATCATTGTAAAAACGAATTAGAGACCAGAAAAAAGGGCCATGGAGGGCCCAGAAGATGAAAAATGAACACAATAAGAGCAAATAAGTGTCCTTTTCCAATTGTGTTATCTGATTGCTCCCCCAGTTTAGCAAAAAAAAAACATTCTTGACTTTATAAGAGCTTCTACATTCATTATAAGGATCATATTTTCCTTTCCCTCAAACAGTGTGAATTATTTTTAAATCATAAAACGGTCAGCTGACCAAGTAAAAAATGGATTGAGAGCCAGGTCCTGAAACCATCTTTCAAGGCTAACAATACTATTATGCATTTTCCTTCCTGTTCAGAGGGTTTTTTTATTCTGACCGATTTCTTTTTCAGGGCCTTTTGTGATGGGTAATCATGTTAACTCAAGGGAGAAGGAAAAGCTTACATGTATTCCGTTCATTGTAGCCTCAGGTATAAAAAAAATCAAAAGTATAATGTGTGGAACACATGACCACATCAAAATGTAAGTAGTCCCTATACTGTATATGTGTCACTGCTGTGTTGTTTTGACAATCGCTGTTTAAAAAAACTGTATTGTTTTACATTTAGGAAAATAATCCTAAATTTTGAAATTAAACATGTGATGACTGGGTTTATTTGCATTTTATGAATATTTTATTCAGTACATGTACTTCTCAGGTTTTTCTTTTTTTACTTAAGATAAGTGGTGTCTGAATTTAATTGGGACTCCCTGATTAATTATAAAATATTATTTTTGTATCTTGAAAGGAACTTACCTGTTACAATGTTGCACTGTACAGATAGGGTTATTAGCAGACCCTGGATCAATGATTACTATTATTACTTATGATGAAAATAATTCATATGCTTATTGCGGCGTCCACCATGGATTCTATACAACCTGTTAAACTTTTCTGCAAGGATTCCAGTGATCTCGTTTTCAAGCCACCCCAAACTTCTATCGTCATGATATAATTGTGGAAACTGTTTCCTCAAAGTGCTTCTACAACGACTGTGTGCAAGTGTTGGATTGTACATGCACATTACTACATACTGGGTACACCATGGCTTCAACACACCAGTATGTGACACTCGGTGTTTGAAGACTCTGATGACACTCACAGTTTCTATGGATCATGCTAACTACTGCTACGCGATGTTTATGGGACACTCATTCTTTCATTAAAAAGAATAAGAGAGTCGTACACCTGAGCAAAGGTGATGAAAGTCGTTCAACAACTTATATTCAATAATGCAAAGGATCTACGACCACCTGTAAAGTATGACATATGGACTGATATATAGCTGTTAATCCAAACTAGTTACTGGACTTCCACTAACGTCACACCCTATATCCACTACAATCAAAGTGCATCTACAGTATTGGACTTCTGACTGGTTGGATGATATGAGAGCATGTCATTTAATGTGAGTCTACAAAATGGCAGCCATGTTCA
>JAMKCH010000179.1:0-42479 GCA_023653785.1 Ophioderma brevispina | reverse complement strand
GATTAACATTCAGATGTTAAAAGCAACACCTGATAGATTCGAAGATGATAGGTTCAGACTAGGGGTGAACCAATTTCAGATTTCAATAAGGAAGTTTGTAAATAGTGATGCTGGAATGTGCATCCCAATAAGGTTATTACCAGTGCCACCTACCTCTGGTATAGGGCACTTATGAGCATTTAGCTTGATTTGGGCTTGAACAAACCACCCAGGCTGAGAGCGGGCCGACCTCTGCTGATATGTAATATACGTGACCGAGGCCGAAGTAGTGCTACTTCTTAAAGTGAAATTTTATCATCTTGCAGTAACAGAATTCACAAGGTTCTGTTTCATTGGTTTTGTGGAGAAATTGTTGTCACATTCGTTGGGTGAACTCCCCTTATTTCCTTGTCACCTAGTGTTTTAATCTCTTGTTTCTTGGCTTGTTTAACCTTGTGACGGGGTAACTACGAGTGTACTGTTTGTTATCACACGTATTATCACTAGTTTTTTGTCATCATTGGAACCAAATACCATGTCTAGAGAGATATTGCTTTTTCTCCCTTGCTTTTCAGTTATTACCAAACCACATGTCCTTAGAATTGTATCGGCCACTCCTACAATCATGTTTCCACGGTAACGAGACTACAATGGAAATCTTTGCCATGGGGAGGGTAGTCGTTGCTATTGCCCCCCTGATTGTTACCGCATTGTGTTGGAATGTCCTCATGATTCACAATTTTGGGGGGGGGTGCCACATCCTTTGGGTGCACAGCACTCGTCCCACGTACAATGCATGCCAACTTTTGGCCATAATTGTACCTTCATACACTCGTCATGAGCTTCCACAGGCCAATCGACCCTTTTGGCGAAATTGAGTTTTTTGCATATTAATGAATACTAATCACAGCTCTTTCATATACCAAATATTGAGTCAAAAATCACATTCCAATTGTAGATATAAAGATTTTTCACTTGGGGAATCTACCCAACGCCAAATGAAAAGTCTTCCCAAACGACCACTCTGCATTCGTCTGTTTTCTTGTATATGAAAACCACCGCACGGCTGCGATCAATGGGATACTGGCTAGATTCATCTCCCTCGCTTTGGGATCAACACGTGTTGTGGGGGCTATAGAAGTCGGGTCGAGTTATATTAGTACAATTTGTTGTAGCTGTATCTGAGGACGATTTGCCACACTCAAAATATTATAATTTTTCCAGTTATTTTACTGACAGAAATTCTGCCGAATAATTACTGTGAAAATTCATACTGTAAAAATGAATTCATCAAAACCCTGGAAAATATATATGGCGAGTTATTACAGAGATTGGGAATGTGTATAAATAAAAAAAGGCAATTAACTAACATCCTAACTTAGTATGCCTATCCAAAAATGCAACCAAATGTTTCGTGCATACATTTATACTGTAAATCCAGTTAATTTTGGTAAAATATATGCAGTAAACGGTAAAATATAAAGTGAATTGAATGGAACTATAAAAGCTGTGTTTAATGGGCTTTTGTTGGCAGAATGCTCCCAGTAATTTTTCCCTACTATGAAGATTTACCAGTATTTTTCCTGTAAATAACTATAATTGAGAATCCATATTAGTGTAAATTAACAATGTTGATATAATGTCAAAGTTCATTCATAAAAATTAAAAAAGTTAAAAAACTTAAAAAAAGCAAAAAATAAAAAAAATTTACTATATTTTTAATTGCGGTCAAGTATTGTCTTTTTTCCTGATCTTTTTTATTTTTTTTTTTTACGTGAAGCGCACGTTTATTTCGTAATACAAGATGCGTGTTAGTAGTGGTATAAACCAAATTCATTTTAGAAGTAGCTGCATGTGTTCTTTACCAGACGTATATTGTAAGATGTCTTGTTGACGATCCGGCGCGAGCGCAACGGCAAAAGGATCCCACGTTTATTAGTTTTGAATCGCGCCAGTTGAGTTTTTATTTATTATTAATTTTTTATTGTTTTAACATAATGTGTTAGGATAATTTTTGTTTTTGTTTTGTAACGATGCAACTATACGTTTCATGAAAATAATTTCAACAAAATCCCCTTATGTCATTTGAGAAGTGAAACACAAACAGTCATGTATTAAGTTATCCGGTAAATTGTGGCAAACATATAACAATTTACTCAGTTTACAACCTGTTGCGGCTGCAAATTAAGTGATTGCTGACGTTGTAATAAAGTAAAAGATTCAAATCCGCTAAGTTGGTAATTCAAAGTTATAACAACAAGATAATTTTTTAACCCCAGAAAGGCCCTAAACAATCACTAATTTAGTAGCTATTTTCACTTCAATTTTTTTTTTAAATATTTCAAAACTCTTGTTGAAACACTTTCACGATTTTGGTATGATATTTGTCCATTTTAATATTTACATCTATACTTTGAATGGAAAATAATGTATATACAATAATTCAACTGTTCCTTATATTTCCCTTTCATGGTAGCCATAGTATCGTGTTATTAGGTATTTTTTGGGTGTTTCATATCAGAGGGTCCCCAGGTTTGATTCCTAGGCTAGTTAGATAGGTTTACATGTTTAAGTTACGACGTACTTGATTAATTTACATCCAAATTACCCCTCGTCTAACCAAGCCTTTTTGATAACAAAACTCCCGAAGGGGTGGGGTGGTTACCACCCCCTGTGATTTCCGTTACTGACCATCCGATTCCTGTAAATTTGGTACCAAAGGATAGCTTAGCGTTTCTTATTTCCATTTGTACCAAAATTACGTACCAACTCCCCATTATGACGTATATGACGTCATAATGTTGAGGAAGTGTGAAAATACTGAATATTAGGGTGGAAATTGATTTCGTTTCGCAATTTTAGCGACCCAAACACCATATTATAGCACTAAAATGCTCCTCTATAAAACTAGTCATTCCCATCATGAAAATGTGATATTCCTAACCCTTTCTTTGGGATCCCCTGTATCTTTCTATAGCCCGGTGGATGTTTGTTTTTTGATAAAAGGAGCGGAAATATGTCAATTGCAATTACCTTAGATAATCTGGCACCAAAAAAGGGGGCTTTACTAGCCGGGAAAACCTAAGGGTGCTAACCACCCCCCTTAAGGTTAAAGATCATAATGCATGTAAAACACAGACCATGAAAAGTCTTTTTCGTTTTCCTCTTTTCTTTCCTATATTTTCCCACATACCGAATATTATTTTTGAGTTCCACCATCACTTGTTGATTAATAATGTTCCTCACTAAGGGACCACCATAGACTTCAAGGGGGGGGGGGGGGGGGTTATTGTTGGGGGGGGGGGGGGTTGGAAGTTTGGGTGAGGGCAAGTTGTTTTTTTTCGTTGGGGGTTTGGAGGCAAGGTTTTTTTGTTTTTCTTCAGTCACTAGGCTGGATTTTTTTTTTTTTTTTCCTACTTGAGGACGTTGTTTTTTTTTTTTTTTTTTTTTTTGGTGGCGGGGTTGACTCATTTGGTCATGTTGTTTTTGTTAGGGAGAGGGAGGCCCCTACATATTGGAGGCCGGGGTTTTATGTATAAATAGTCATGGCACCTTGCAATTATAGCGCACAAAAGGGTTTGTGCTGCAGGAAGTGAGGTGTGTGCGCATACCTTTGCATACAATTTGCTTTCCCCAAACACATTTCCAATTCAAATTTGTAATAAAAAAACAATTTGAATTTCAATGGGTTCCCTTTATAATGCTTATAGGTATGAATCCGTTTTTTTAATTAGTACTAAAATGCGTTGATGGTGTTAAGTTTGGTTTGAATAAATCATAAAGTGTAATGGATAGTTCGTATATCAAGCTGTCCTGGTGGTGGGAGCGCGAGGGGTATAGGATAGGTATGTTACTTTTCCAAAAACATTTTCACCCCATGCAAATTTTGAATGGAAACCAATTTGAAAATATGTTTATAGGTATGATCAAAAGTTTGTAGTATCAAGGTGTCCGGGGGGTGGGTGCGGAGGGGGGTGTCCCCCTCCTGCGCGAGCGCAGAACCCTTGCAATATTGCTTTCCCAAAATACATTTTCCCCGTGCAGTTATAGAAACAATTTTGAAATTTATAGTGGTTTTCACTTAACTTAAGGTGATAGCAACTGTTTAAAAGTAAAATATAGGTTGATGGGTTAAGTTTTTTTTTTAATTAAGCATAAAGTGCTCATGGAGAGTTCTGTATATCAAGCTTCGTGGGTGGGTGCGGGAGTGGGTATCCCCCTTCCGCGCGAAGCGCGGACCCTAGCAATGTTTCGCTTTCCAAAAAAACTTTTCCCATGCGCAACTTTGTGGAAAGGTCAACAATTTGAAATAATGCTATAGGTATGATCACCAGTTTTAAAAGTAAAATAATATAGTTGATGGTTTAGTTTTGTTTGATTACGCCTAAAATGTTCATGGAGAGTTTGTATATCAAGCTGCCTGGGGTGAGTGTGCGGGAGGTGGCGTCCCCCTCCTGCGCGAACGCATAACCCTTGCTATTCGCTTTCCAAAACCATTTTCCCAATGCAAATTGTTAGAAACAACTTGATAAGTGGTTCACTCACATTGTATATGCTTTTGAATCTTATAATTATAGACCTGTATGATCAGCATTTTTAAAAAAGTAAATATATAGTGGTGGGTTAATTTTTGTTTGAATTAAGCATAAAATTGTCGGTAAGGATTTCGGTTATCAAGCTGTCTGGGGTTGGGTGCGGGTAGGGGGATACCCCCTCCCGCGCAAAGCGCGGAACCCTTGGAATATTCACTTTCCAGAAAGCACCTTTTCCTACACTCCCCATGCAATTTGATAGAAACAACTGATAAGTGGTTCACTTTACTGTGTATAATATTGTTTGCTTTTGTAAAACTGCTTATGAAACATAGGTTATGACAGCATTTTAAAGTAAAATGTAGTTAATGGGTTAAGTTTTGTTTGAATTAAGCATAAAGTGTTCTTCGAGAGTTTTTCGTATATCATCCTTTCCAAAACACATTTTCCCAGCAAAATTGGATAGAACAAAAAAATGAAAATAATAAGCTTATAGGTATGATCAGCAGTTTTTAAAAAGTAAAAAGTTTTTTTTTTTTTTTTTTTTTTTTTTTTTTTTTTTTTTAATTAAGCATGAAGTGCCCCTGCAGAGTTCGTATATCAAACGTCTGCACTGTTAAAACTAGTAAAACGACGTTTTTTTTATACAGTTTTTGCACGTTTCGAGTTCCCTTTTTAAAACAGTAAATTTTTTGCACGTTTAGAGTCCCGGTTGACAGTTAAAAAACGCTGTGTTTTTAAAGAATATTTAAAAACGTCGGGGTGGGTGCCATGGGGTGCGGGAGGGGGGTGGTCCCCCTTCCGGCGGAACTCTTGCGATGTTTTGCTTTCGCAAACACTTTCCCATGCCAAAGTATGATAGAAAAACATTTTTATATAATGCTAAAAAGTAAATACAGTTGATGGGTTAACATTTGTTATGCAAATTGTTAATGGATCATGTAGGTACGTATATCAATCTACCGGGGTGAGTGCGGCAAAGTGCGGAACTCTTGCAATGTTCACTTTCCAACACACATTTTTCCCATGCAAATGTTGATTAACAATATTATTTATAATGCATGCCAACTGTTTTTGCAAGAAAAATCAATTTGTTTTTCCTGATGTAGTGGTGCCGCATGGCAAGCCATGTGCCGCATAATCGATGCGGGTATGGTGCGGGCGAGACTTTGGAGTATTTAGTTTTTCAAAGGCATATTTACATTTTCTACTTAGATAGTTGGATAGCCCCACTTTAAAATAATTGGAAGTTATTTATAATTTATAAAAATAATAATATAGGCCTACTTTTGAGTACCAGAACTAAAACTGTGTAAGGCGAATTTGTGGAATGAAACACGTCAATGTTGGTGCACGGGCCGTTTCCATGGCATGCGTAAGGTAGTACACGATTGGTCGCAACGTTGTCAATGAAAATGTGCCTCAAAACCAGGAGAAGCTTAACACTTAATTAGGTCTGTAATTTATTAAACCGACGCGTAGCGCGGAAAAAAAATTGCACATTTTATGGGTTAATAGAGTAATTTTTTCCAACATAAGTAACAGGGCGGGGGTTTTTTTTCTGGTTTTTTCACAGGGCAAGTTTTTTTTTAACCCTTTTATAAGGTGTCGGGTAAAGTTTTTTTTTTTTTTAATGGGAAGCAGGGAAAGGTTTTTTTTTTTTTTTGTCAATATGGTGGGTGAAGTTTTTTTTTTAAAAACTTCCAACCCCCCCTTGAAGTCAAATGGGCGATCCCTAACTTAATACTTTATGCTGTGTTTACTTTTCCTCAATAAGCAGCCATAAAGTAATATGGTTTTGAGTACATGTAGAACAAATATAAGTATTCACATTTTTCAGCCATCTCACTTAAAATACATGATTAATGGTAACTTAAAAGATTACTCATTGAAATTATTCAAAACAATTGAAGCACACCCGATTACCTTATTTGAGTAGATACGTAAATTATTTTTCCTTCAAGTTCCAATAAACGAAAGATGTTAACATGAGAAATCCTCATTCTGCCTTTTTCCAATAAATACCCCTTTGGATACATAAATATGCATTTGACTGCTAATCAAACGTCAGAAGTCTTGTCGGCAAACTGCGATCGGTTAAACCTCAAAATGGGTTTAGTTTGTTTACTCATAAAAGTTTTCAACAACAGAAATTACTAAGAGCACACCTAATCTCTAAGAGTGCTTTGACTCCAAAGGTGAAACAGATACGTAAATGATCTCTTTTTGAATGACAACAATTAATAATATCCAAGGGAATAAAATACAATTTCATTTTCAATTGCTCTGATATACACTCCGAGTCGTTTTTTTTACGAGTTTTAGAACGTTCATTTGACACTAATTGCTAATATACTCTTCCTATGGTTTTCGTTTACCAAACTTGAAATATTAAGCCTACATGGAATTTGTTATTTATTTCAGTACAGTTGGAACTACTACTGGAAAATTTAATACCTATAAATGTAGAAAGATACCAAAAAAATTTTTTAAGCATGGAACACAAAAAAAAATTAAAGCGTTGTTTTTAGTTAATTTGTACTGAAATAACAGTATTCATTATAAACAGCAGACGTTATTGTATGTGTCGATGATTAGAATTAGTGATTTTCGTCCGAACTCCTCAAAAATTATCAATATTAAATGACTTGATCGTAAATAAATTTCTTCTTGATAAACTAGTGATCTTTGATATCCTTTACTCTAAAAAAAGTAATCAAAAAGATACCCTTCAAGCAATACACGATAACACCTCTAACTCTTCCACTTACACGTTTATGAAAGTTTTATGACCCATATTCACAAACCCAGGGTTTCAACGCTATACATACGCTTTGGATGTTCTTAGTATACTTACACATGTGGGCCGTGCTACACTTTGGAAATACAGCAAATACATTTAAATTTTTAATTTCCAATGTACCAGGCCGTATAAAACGACTACCACTGGAGCTTTTATTCGAATTTTTTCGAGAATCAACATTATCGTACGTTCAAGTATTTTAATTTTCAATTATAAAACGATTAAAGTACTAAGTTTACCAGAAAAAGCTATAATTTTACAAGACAATTCCTTGGCGCAATTTTTTCCATTCCAACAAAACCCGTAACAAAATCCTCTTTTACAGTTTTCCAATTCAAATTACCTGTCTATTTAAAATAACTGTATATTTATAGCTTGATGTATTATATTTTACATGAATATTAAATATTTGATGAAATCAATATTCCTAATACAAAATAAAAATTGTAGAACCTCATCATCCCTCCTTTTCATCTTATATTTTGCTTGTAAGAGACAATGACACTTAGAAAACCGTACAAAAGCCTAGTCATTTCTAAAGCGCCCGCCGCAGGCAAAAGATGTTCAACAGTTTGACTAACCACCGCCTGATGCGAATCGATCGACTCTTTTTTGGAGTACGAGGCCAAACAGCTCAATGTCATAGTCGTCTCCTTTGAAATAAAAACAGAGGACGTTTTTAGTTTTTTTGCAACAACCAATCATTTGTAATTAAATTTTGAAAATTTTAAAAATGGAGTTTAATTTCTTTTTGTGAGTTCAAAATTAAGAACGTTTCAATGTCCACATGTCCACATAAAATCATTTTCTAAAATGTTTTCAAATTTTAGATATGCAAGTTCATAATTCACTTCAATCGCCGATATCTCGAAATTGGACTTTTGGTCGATTGGCCTGTTTGGACGATTCGTGACTACTGTTTCATTTGTGAGCGTTTTCATCAAGAGTGTGGTCTACCTTTACTCTTTTCTATTTCTGTTTAGTAGTCTTTGTCTAGCACAGCACCACGTCTGGCTTAGGTCTAGCATATAAGGGGGCATCCGAATAGGTAGGATTTTTGTGGGACCATGTGACTAATATGACCCCCACAACCTCCACACGAGTAGCACTTTATTGGACCATCGCCGTCCTGCTTCTCCCAGTGGCTTTTCATGTTTTGGTTAGCATTTGGTTTGTCTTGAATTTTGACCAGGGGGGGTGCTCCCATCGACTTGGGAGTCCAATTTTGGTTTCTTGTCTTTGTCATATTGTTTTGTTTTATGTAGGTTTGGAGGCTGTTAAGCCACTTTCGGCCACCCTTAATGTCAACGAGTCTGTCAGCAATTTTCGCCAAGTGTTGGCGGTCTTTTGGTTCAGATTTCTGCAGTCAGCCTAAAATAGGCTTGGTCCATTATCATCTGTCCAAAAGGGCAAAGTAGTCCCCCTCCTCGATACCTGCAGCCTCTATCCATTTTTTGAATGTCCGTTCTAATTTGTTTACATACTCTTTGACACTTTGGTCCTTGTGCACGCTCTAGTTTCCTAAATTTTGCCCTGTATGCCTCCGCTGTAAGTTCGTACTTGGTTAAATAGCCTTTTTTTAAGGAGCGTATGAACTGTCATTGGCTAGGTTCATTGTAAGCCTCTCTTGCTTTACCCAGTCAACTAACTTGGGGTGCCAGGATACTTACCCACTTGTTTTCTGTTATTTCATAGTCGTAACAAATTCTCAAAAGAAGCGAGGTATGTGTCCTAATGAGGTCATCTTTTACATCCAATTTCTGTAAAAGTATTTTGGGGATTTTTTGGATGTTGAGGCCTCACCCCTACAGTGTAGATTCCCTTTGGGCTTTTTGCCATTATTTCTTTCTAGCTCTTTGGCCTTGTTGGCCTCGCGCAGGCCTCTAACCTCTATCTGAGCCCTGCGCATTGTCATCGTAATGTTTTTTTCTTCTAGCATCTTAGTTAAAATTTCAAACCTTGTCGTCTTCTACTGACCTTTGTCGTGAATGTAATTCTCTTCTTCCTTATATGCTAAGGTGTGGGAAGATTGGGATCCTAGGATCTCTTTTTCATCTTCGAATTGTGGAGAAGAGGCCCCCGCAGGGTGTTCTCCTCATCGTCATCATAAGTTAATGACATGATGCTTGTCTATTTCTAGAGTTGCCAAGGTTACGTTTATAAAGTTTTTTTTCTTACTTTTCAAAGAAGTAAAATCTCTAACAAATTCAATTTAAATATCTGTACTACATCTAGCACCATACATTTGTCTTAATTACCAACTTATGAAACTTATCCCTTCATTCAGCTTGGGTTCAGTCAGTGTTCTCCTTCGACACGGATGGCGACACACAGATCAAGCATCATATACAATCATTTAAGTTTTTTCAATCAGTACTACCATCGGCTGCTACCATGTGGCGTCGGTAGTGGTTTTCGCGAGCGGGTCAACTGGTTTTTTCCATACACAAATACCACTCTCGACGAACAAGTTTGGCTTATTTGGGCACTTTAGTTTTAATTACACACATTCAACCATCTCGTTCTTTACCCAAAATATAGTCGGCGTAGACTTTACAATCAGTCCATAACGTACGGTCTTATAATCTCACAACTGGATGAATTCTTCTTCACAATCTCATCTCTTTCTATAACCTATCAAACTTCCCTCATCGTCCCCTCCTTTCATTTTTAACCAATACAAAAGTTACTGCTCAGCGAGGTTCCGGACTTTCTTACAATAAGAAACGTCCAAAATGACTGAAACTTTGGAAGTGTGGGGTGCGTCCCCAGATAGTTGAGAGGATGTTGAGGACACTTTTGGTTTAAGTTTGATGTGGATTTTTTATACACACTTTTGACAAGTTATTATAACCCACCCATACTGCAACTGGTAATAAAAGACTTCCAAAGATATTCCCACCAAGAAACTAGGATACTGTATGATGTCATTGGTGGGGTGATACTGGAAATCAATTAAATCTTTGAATGTCCTCTGTAACTTTTAATTATATGGAATTCAAAACCAACTCTCTGAATTTTGTTGGGAAATGAACTTTCCCTTAATTTGTTTAAAACAATCATTATTATAATACAACGCTTTTATGTCACAATCATCTTTCAGGTTGTTCATCGTTATTACAATCTTAATGATCACCACGTCATCGTATCGTCCTCGTACGAAATCATCGTCATCAAGATCATCATCGATATCATTCCATCCCGCCTTACTTTTCGCGATTCATCATCGCCTTACTTTTCGCGATACTCACATTATATAAGTACTAATAGGATAAGTAGGTCCTATTGATGACTTCCACCCGGCTGGCGTCGTTTACTTTCAGCCTCAGCACCCCGTCTCAGGATTTGCACAACTGGTGAAGTTTACTTACAATGCAACAGAGAGGTCAATCTTGTTCTAGTGCCCAACTTCAGAGATTCCTGAGGCTCGCACCAGGATTGGTGGATTCAACTACTTTTGCGTGGCCAACACTCGTCTCACTTTCGTACGAGTGGTTTTTGCTTGGCATTGATAATGAATCATCTTGGAAAGCTTTTGGAGTTCTGCTGAAAGCCAAATGGCATAATAGTTCCTCTCAGCCTATCTCTACTCTGCATGGTCCATATCTTCTTCCTCTTTCCTTTTTTGGTATGCCGAGTGGCTGCTAGGCTTTGGCAGACGTGTTATAGAAGCCCCGGCTCCCCCATTCTACTTCGTTGGGAAGCATTGAGTGTTCCAAGGGCGGTTTTCACATTCGGCTACAAAATTCGTTATTGCATTTTGTCATTATTATATTGCTATTGGAAAGGTTCTGCTCAACATAACCAAATGAAACCATCAGTTCTAAAACTATTTGACGTATCCAGAGTAAATAATGACATATCTGGTCGTCTTGCCTCTGTGGGAGAATGAGAAACTCCTGATAATTGGCCTGACTCAGAATCTGCAATAGTGTTGTACTTGGTTGTAGTATAGGTCGTTTTCTAATGTTTTTCGATTGGTTTGGAATCTTATGCGCTCTTATGGTTGGAACCGCGTCTTTGTTGGTGAAACTTAGAATATTTTCAGTTCTGTTTCTCTAACATAATTTGAGAGGATGAGCGTGGCACAGTGGTTAAGGACTTCGCTAGTCTATTCCGATAGAGCAATTCCCTTTTATCGGAGAACAATGGAAACCGTGCTATCTATGGCGCCCAGTTGTCAGCGTAATTCCCTTGATTAAAGCTGTTGATGCCAAGATATGCCTGGCATAAAAAAAAAATCCACCCTGCAAGCTGTTTCTTCTCTAAATACGGCAAAATGCTTCTCTGTTCTTTTAATTAACCGTCTCGTCTTTTATTCCATTGCAGTCACCCAACAAACTCCAACTAAGAGTCACTGAAGGTTGGCTGCTGAGTTTAATGGTGGTTTTGCGCTAGCGGTGATTGACACTTTTAACCCTGAAAGTGGCTTAGAGATATTTTTCTCAATAACAACGCAAACTCATTATTTGCTAATTGTAGTGTTCTAATGAGTTTTAATTATTATTTAGTCCATCGACTATAAGAATGGCGTGTTCCAGACCCCATCTAACAGCTCCATTTCTGTTATGGTTTGTAATTTGCAAGCGTCCTTATGTAAGTTTATGTAAAAGGAGTAGTCCAATCTTATGATAAAACAGTTCGATTGCAAGTGTTATTGCCTATGCCTCCTAATGTTTCTCCTGACATTATCATTTGAGGGACGTGACCTAGCATGACCTTGTGAGAATCGAATTTATCGAACTCCAAGATTTCTAACCGTGGCAGATGGTGCAACAACACTATCACATAATGGGTAATCAAGGAGCTTCCACAAAGAGTTTGTTTCTTCTCGTCCAGCGTGAGTTATTTTCACTCATCCATGCAGGTTTGGATATTATCAGTCGCACTCTTGGAGTTTGTAGAAACAACGTGTACCACTAAAAACTTATGTATGGAATTGTATTCATGCTCCTGTCGTCTGCTTAAATGTGGGATTTTTAGCCCGTTATGATTTGGTGAACATTCTGGCCCCATCATTGATCCCTGAGGGATTCCAAAGGTATGTTCACCTCGAATCTTGCTAGATATGAGGACGCACGTTTGGAGTTAGAATGATGTTCACAATCTTATTTACAAGAGGAGAACCGGTGGATACGAAAGTGGGTGTAACAAACTGTTGAGAATATGTATTAATAGCCATCCCTACCTCGAGTAACAATAGAAAACCAACCGACAACCTTTTGATTATCCGTGAAACAAAAGATGTAATTTCTCATAAGAGTAGACTTTGTGCGACGACATTGAGGTATTATACTTGATAAGGTTCATGTATACTAAGTTTGTTTAGATGGGAATTAATGTTGAGATAAAACAGATTTTTCAAATACTTTTTTAAAGTTGATATTAAAAACTGGTCGGTATCAGTAATTCACCAAGCCTGTCAGAACTGAATGCCTACATAAGCGGAGAAATGTAAGTGCATTTGGAACCAACCGTATTTTTTACATGGTATGGAAAAGTGTCCGAAAGCAACTGGATTACTACATGGAATTATTTGTAACATTTGGAGAACTTTGATTCCCAAGGATTGGAAGGTCGGAGAAACTATCCTCATCTCCAAAGAGAATACCAGTGAACCATCCTGCTTCAGACCCTTCACCCTGATGAATTCCAGTGGGAACCTTGGTATGGGTATCCTTGCTCAAAAACAATTGAGTATCTGAGTATCAGGATGTCTTGAACATACAGAAGCTCTTACAGAAATATTACAGAATGCCAAGAAGAGGGACAAGCCACTTGTGACTACATGGTAGTCGCGCAAAATGCACACGGAACCGCGTCACACAATTACAGTTTGCCTTAGAATGGTACCATATTCCAGAACATATCAGAAAGATCATCTTTAATTATTATGATGAGCTTTTCACTCGTATGAAAACAGAAGAGTGGACAACAGACTGGACTCAGTGCTGTGTTCGTGTATTCCAAATGATGTCCAATTTCGCGCATCTTCTTTCTAGCACAGTTTACAACATGTGTTTAGACCTACTACACCAATCTAATGACCTTAGATACTGCATGTGTGGCACCGACATCACAACATCAGTCAAAGCATACGCTGACGATCATCTCACACTCATAGCAAAAAGCCTCAACTTAAGTCAACATTACTGACAAGTTCCTAAAGTGGTCAAGAACTATGAAGGGAAAACCAGCAAAATGCAAATCCCATGCAATGAAGAAAGTGGCTCCCAATGCAGAGCAAACTCCATTCTATGCAGATCTAAAAGACAATGGTAATAGACGGATGATCACAGAGAAATTGTCCAATATGCTAGAACGACGGACTCCAGCAACCTGAATAGAAAATGTGGATATATAATCATATCTTAATACTAAAGACGACTTGGGAATTTACAATCTATAACTTCCAATAACATATACCGTGTGTCCAAAAAAACGCAACACTTGGTGGCAGGCGCGATAAGTTTTGAACAAAAGCACGTGACTACTTATTCTTTGTTGTAAAGTAAGATGGGATTATTAGCTAATATCCCTGAAAAGTTCATAAAGATAGAGTCAATATTTTTAAAGTTATCATCCCAGAAATCAAGTAACTTGCAGGACCCATTTAACCAAATTGAGGCGCTATTAACTACAAATACGGCACTGTACGTTTTGCGCCCAGAACCACCAATATGAATCTCTAAGTCCAACCACCATTTTCCTCTTTTTTAAAAGACAGGTGCTGCAACAAATATTAACATATGAATGTTTCCATTGGTAATAACAGCTAAAAAACATGCATTTTAACACACTTAAAAGATCGAATTAGGAATGTATGATCAACAAATTCTTCGTATTGTCCAAATAAGACTGCATTGGATTAGAGCTAATCATTCATCATCATTTGGTGACGCCACACAAAGAGTTATGTTAACCCAAATTTAATGACAAAATGAATACTGATATTGTTCTTGAGTTTTGTGTTGAAAACATAGGTTTTACTTTCATAAAGTTGAGAATGTAACATTATTTTCAGTAACAAGCAAGTTGCAGCCCAACGCATTTATCATTTTATGTAATGTGGATTTTGTCTATGACTTAGTCATAGTTTTATATCTTCTTGAAACATATTTATCACCAATAAATTAATGTTTTATTATTATAAGTTAAATAGTTATGTAAATGCAGTCATTTGACCCAGTAAAAAGTTGTTCTGCAAGAAATTTGGGCAAGATAAAATGTTGATTGCAATCAATATTGTATTTGCCATTCTTTTCTTCATTGCCAGTCTTGTGGTTAACCAGCTCCTCATTTTTGTAAAATGGGTTCTGCGGGTTACTTGATTGTTGGGGTCATATCTTAAAACTATTGACTCTACCTTTATGAACTTTTCAGGAATATTAGCTAACAATCCCATCTTACCTTACAACAAAGAATAAGTAGTTTTTTTTTCAAAACTTATGGTGCCTGCCACCAAGTGTTGCGTTTTTTTGGACACACGGTACATACAAGTACTGCTGGCCACCTGCACAACATACCTGAACATGCTGAAGAGATGGCCAGACATAAGTAAATGCACAACAACCACTGCACTCTACAGATCCATAAGAAAGCATGTCCTGCAGCTGGAAGACTCACCACTTCAGCAAAATATATGCAGGTAACCAAGTGCCATCTAAACAAGTACTCCGGAGGTCAAGCTCTATTATAGAGAGTGTTTGGAGAAGAAGAAAGACAAGTTAATGTGGAACGGCGTGAAAGAGAAAAAAAGAACGCCACCTCACCCTGAATGAAATGAGCCGAGGTCAAACTGGCAAAGAAAAAACCAGAAACTTATCAAAGACATGATCTGACGGTCCCATCAGAGGAAACCCTAGCCAATGCATGTACCTGGTAGCCGAATGTGAGAACAGAGGATGGACTGTGTTCTACTTTCCCATAGAAGTTGGAAGCAGAGGCAATTGCCTGGCTTCCCTACGTATACCCAATCATGGACAGCATCCAAGACTGCCGTGTGGGCAAGCTACACCTTCTCACTTTACAGAAGTACAAAGTCATTCCGACAGATGGAATTAGTTGCATCACCATTTTTTTTTGCTCAGAGGGAAAACTGACGGTTGGAGTAACCGTTTAAACCTGTTCTGCAACTTAAGTTGATTTTCTTTTCTAATTAGTTATGTTCTTAGAGAACTACAACGGGGTGCTCGTCTTAAGACGGGTCAAATGAGGACCCCGAAGATCACTGTGCTGGTGATCTACCAATGAATTATAATATTCCATTACCAACATAAATATTCATAAATATCACAAATTTGAAAATTGGTAGGCGCTCTTGAAAAGATGTGCTATTATTGCTTTAACTGGATGGGGCATTTAGGCCATTGGGCAGACTGAATATATTAGATGGACCAAGTAATTAACCGGGGCATGGCCCACTTACTCTATATGTTAAATACCTCTTTGTGCAACACTAATCGACAATATTTAACGTTTTGTTTCGTAAAATTGAGTCAGGCGTATGCACTGAAGACCTGACAGACTACCACCAGTTTTTTTCAGTTCATCAATTCTATGCCATCCAGACATAATAAACCGCACATCACAGCCGGTACTACTGGTTTTTTTAATTAAAATTTGATCCATAAATTTTATAAGCATTGAATCTTATTGACTAGAAATGTATTATTGGTACTTATTCTGCAGTTGATGCTTATGACGTGTTCATTCATAGACTTCTTTACATTATTTTATGACATTCATTTCCCCATTAAATTTCATACCCCCCCCCCCCCCGAGGGGCACTCACATGTGAAATGGATATGGTTGTAAGACTCGCGCTTCCAAACCCAAGGGCATTCGGTGACAGAGGACTGAAAAAAACAGGAGTCTTTGGGTGAGAGACAGCCAAATTGCCACAAAATAGAGGCTTTCCCAGTGACAAATTTGCACAAAATATGGGGTCTTTGGGTGAAATTTTCAAAAAATATGGGGTCTTTGGGTGAAATTTTCAAAAAATATGGGGTCTTTGGGTGAAATTTTCAAAAAATATGGGGTCTTTGGGTGAAATTTTCAAAAAATATGGGGTCTTTGGGTGAAATTTTCAAAAAATATGGGGTCTTTGGGTGAAATTTTCAAAAAATATGGGGTCTTTGGGTGAAATTTTCAAAAAATATGGGGTCTTTGGGTGAAATTTTCAAAAAAATGGGGTCTTTGGGTGACAATGATGCTGAACAGTTTTACATACGCTTCATTTCCATGATGGGAGTGCCTTCCCCCTCCCCGGGTACCGCACCTAATTATCGTAATCGTTGCATCCCTCGAAACCATAGGTTTCGTTGATGGGGGGGGGGGGGGGGGTGCTCCAGGAGCGCATAAATAATTACCCAATATTTTGTGCTTGAAAATATTATTTTTCAAAACTTTATTTTTGGATAATTGTAAAGCTTTGGAACACGCATCTTTTAGACAGAAACATACCAGGTCATCATCATCATCATCGACCGCAGTCGACCATCATCATCATCAATCAGACATCAGCATAGCTAGATTTCCAAGCTTTACGGTCCTCCATGAGACAGGCAAGTTCAGATGTATTCTCTAAGCCGGTGTCCTCAAGAAGGACCTGGACATAGGTTTTGTTTCGTGCACCCGACGATCCATGTCTGGGCCGGCAGCAGTCAATCTGCGTTGTCTTATTTTAGAGGTGACTTTTGGAATATCGCCATACAGCTCCATGTTTGGTACTTTGTCCATCCAACTGATATTTAGTGCAGCTCTAAGTAATCTGGTGTAGCATCCATCCAAACTTCTTTCCAGTTGTTTTGTCAAAGTCCATGTTTCTGAACCATAAAGAAGTACTGGCTCGACCAGTGTTTGGAAGATGTTAACTTTGAGATGTCGAGGTAGGTCAGATTTCCAGATCTTTTGCAACTTATTGATGGATTTCCAAGCAAGTTCCTTTCTGACATGAATGTCCTGGCTTGTCGATGCCATCCACGCACCAAGATATTTAAAGTCATGGACTTGTTGAAGTTTGCTGCCATTCAGGGTACAGATTGGTGCATCAGATGACTGATTGAAGCTCATATACTGGATTTTTTTGGCATTAATATGAAGCCCAATCTTTGCTGCTTGTCTTTCCAAGGCCAACAGAAGTTCCTAAGCTTGATCCACTGTATCAGATAGCAGTACCAGGTCATAGCTAAACAACTTTCCTGCCACATATTCACTTGTGTTTTTATAAGCTTTTTGACCACCCTGATATTTAAATTACAAACACGTAGGTCTGACATTGTACGTAATAAACTAAAAAAAAAACGAATTCATTTTTACGAAAATGAAGACTAACAGAACTTTTCTAATTTCAGATCAGTATCTCCCAAAAGTTTCGAGCAAATTATATGCAATAAGTTTCTTTCTCGACTTGAAGCTAGTTGACCTACTAATTCCAGATCGGTTTTTCCAACAGCCACTCCTCATACATGGATATTATATGGACGCATAATTATACTAACATGGATGCATGTGCCGTTTGCATTTTCTGAACCTCGCGAAGGCATTTGACACGATAAATTGCGAAACCCATGCTAGCTTACTCATTACGGCATTCGTTATATGCCTTCGAGTTGTACAGAAATTACCTAATACGATCCCTGTTTAACGATGCTAAATCATCTCCTGTTCATTGAACCTGTGCAGACCCACAAGGCTCCATTTTAGGTCCATCACTCTTTTTTTTAATATTCGGATGATACAGTTTATTGCATCACATTACATACAAATATTCCCTTTTCATTAATATAATAAATCGCCAACCTGACAGCATTTCTGAATGCTTAAAAGCAAACAAACTATTCCTCAATATTAATATAACGTTTTTCGCTTATAGGCAAGTTAATCCAATACACATTGAAAATAACCCAGATTTGTTAAAGTTTCTTCCAAGTACCTCGGTCTAATGAATCAACACACTTCGTATGGTACATAGTATATACTATTTCAGGCATTGTTCAGGCATATAATTTAGACTTTACTACCAGGACACCTTATTTACATTAATAATGATTTCAATTTACCTTATATTCAATGGTGTAATATATCTAGGCAGAACGCAACAATTGCTGGTTTTTTTCTCTCCATTACTTTTCAAGAAAAGTAAGCACATTAATGTTGATATCTCTTACAGCTCGTGACCACACAGACACACATATTACAATATAAATTCCTCTTCAGTAATTTACACTTCACTTCAATATATTATGTATGTCACCTCTTCCAATTAGGTGAAGACAAGGTGAGAGCTTGTAATTAAACACCATGATGTGGAATCGGGGGTAATTGGCCAAGGTTCTCCCAAAGACGTGACAAACGTCCAATTCTGAGCAACAAATAGCATGCAATTATTTACACTTTGATTTAATAAAGAGTTTTATTTAGTCGGAATTTATTGGGATCGTGTCAGCAATAATAAAATGTCATATACTTGAACCTACCCAATTATCTCTCATCTATATTGTATCGATATTTTACCGCTGCTTAAACTAAACAACTTAGCACGTGCATTAATTAAGACCAAGTACGAAAGTAAAACTTACGAAGTTGCAAGATACACGAGTTTGGTCCTATTATCACCATCAAACACTAAAATAAATGTGAACGTGTAAAAACCATGCCTTTTATGATTTTACACGTTCACCTTTATTTTTTTTTGTTCTTGTGAAAATGTAAAATCACTGATTTCAATCACTTCTCATCGCAGTGAAGGTTAATTTTATAAGGCTATAGGGTTTAATACTTTGAGTTTAAGTTTAGGGGCCAGGGTCTAGGTTTAGGGTTTTGGAGGTCTTCCTCCTCCTCCTCCTAAGTAATTCTTAATAGTAAGGCCAAAAAGAAAAAAAAAGGTTCGCCTCAGCTTCCTATAGCTTAAAACCCTAAAGCGTTATCAAAAAAGCTCTATGCGCTCCTCGAAATTTTATAGCATTAAAAAATGTTAAAAACTCATGAAAATCTTTAAAAAAAAAGAAATGTGGTAAAATGTGAATTTTACACCAGTGCGAGCAGGAGGCTGAGACAAAGTTTTAATTCGTGGCCTAAATCTTTTTAATTTACAACTTTGTGAATTCAGAATCATTTGTTTTTATATATCAGCTGTGTACTTTATTGCGTCTAAATATTGTCTCATACACTAAATTCCTTCACGTGTTAACTATAAATTAGTAAATAAAATGATATACCCAGCAGACCTATGTACATATCGTGGTAATACCGACAAACCGTTTGTAAGGATGGGTTATGACGGGTCAGCCGTGACCCGATCGATGATACCATGTCCCCAGCAGGGTCTACCCACGATGATAATATAACACGGACATATTACAACTCCCCTTATTCATGTCATAAAAGATGCTATTGTCAAATGAACCTGGTCTAAAATTGAAATGGTTCGTTGTACTTTTGAACATCCGAAACTGATTTTTCCTGCCCTCCTGCAGTGCGTATGCAGACACATTAAGAACATCACCAGGGTCTATTTTATATGGATGTGCTGGTTTACAAGATCTATTTTGAAAACATTTTCTCCCTCTCTCTCTCTAGAAAAATATGGCTGTGCTCATAGATATGCAGAATTATCTAATTACGTAATGGGTTTATGGTAAAAGAGGTCAATTCCTGGTTGGCCTGCAGCTGCATTCCTCTCAAATTTCTCTCAAATTAATTTGATAATAATAACATGAACTTACAATACACAGACGAAGTAGGCCATCGTGTTCCTAAAATCACCGAAGGTGTGTTATAAATTAATTTTGAATTTGATATGCAGCAATTGTTTTTTTTTTTTTTTTTTATTTTTTTTTTTTTTTTTTAAGTGGTCCTCGAAGCACCGTGTCGCCGGCTTTCGCGACCCACCTTTCCTTCACATTCTCCACAAATTGACCTTTGACCTTGGTATGTGACATTTATCTCGACAATGACATGCAAATCTATATGGTGCATCTATAATCTGAGTTCGGTGGCAATTTAGAATCAATGTGCTTCAAATTTAGACATTGGAATCTAGTAGAAGTTCACCTTTGAAATAATGAGCCAATCAGAACAGATATGCAGATGAACTTATTAATATGCACAGATAATGTTGGCAGAGTGCATGTGTATTACTTGCATTCACCACAACTCACATACCAAATTGCGTAAAATTTTGACATTGGGATTTGGTAAAATAATGATGACAAAGTTCATGGTGTTATGACGTCTCATGGATGTCAAAGGTCAGAAATACCTTTCAAACACAAATAAATGAGTCTTGTGCACAAGTGATCTGAATTTTATAAAATAACACAGATTTAATGATTTTAATCAGTTTGGTTCAAGAATTTAGTATGTCCAAAACAATATTACATATAATAATTACACACAATAATTAAAGATGTACTTATTAGAGTCCACAAATGTCCCAAGTTAACCAAAGCGTTGCAGTTCAACGAAGATATGTCCTCACAGCGAAGACTTCAAAATGACAGCATGCAATAATATTCCAAGGGTACCAATATCCATAGGAATCTTCTGAGTCTTGAAGGTTTTTTTTTTTTTTTTTTTTTAATTTAGAATCAATGTGCTTCAAATTTAGACATTGGAATCTAGTAGAAGTTCACCTTTGAAATAATGAGCCAATCAGAACAGATATGCAGATGAACTTATTAATATGCACAGATAATGATGGCAGAGTGCATGTGTATTACTTGCATTCACCACAACTCACATACCAAATTGCGTAAAATTTTGACATTGGGATTTGGTAAAATAATGATGACAAAGTTCATGGTGTTATGACGTCTCATGGATGTCAAAGGTCAGAAATACCTTTCAAACACAAATAAATGAGTCTTGTGCACAAGTGATCTGAATTTTATAAAATAACACAGATTTAATGATTTTAATCAGTTTGGTTCAAGAATTTGGTATGTCCAAAACAATATTACATATAATAATTACACACAATAATTAAAGATGTACTTATTAGAGTCCACAAATGTCCCAAGTTAACCAAAGCGTTGCAGTTCAACGAAGATATGTCCTCACAGCGAAGACTTCAAAATGACAGCATGCAATAATATTCCAAGGGTACCAATATCCATAGGAATCTTCTGAGTCTTGAAGGTTTTTTTTTTTTTTTTTTTTTAATTTAGAATCAATGTGCTTCAAATTTAGACATTGGAATCTAGTAGAAGTTCACCTTTGAAATAATGAGCCAATCAGAAAAGATATGCAGATGAACTTATTAATATGCACAGATAATGTTGGCAGAGTGCATGTGTATTACTTGCATTCACCACAACTCACATACCAAATTGCGTAAAATTTTGACATTGGGATTTGGTAAAAGTTTGCATTAATTTTGTAGTAGCCAATCAGAGCAATTGAGCTCATTTATATGCACAAATAATGATGACAAAGTTCATGGTGTTATGACGTCTCATGGATGTCAAAGGTCAGAAATACCTTTCAAACACAAATAAATGAGCCTTGTGCACAAGTGATCTGAATTTTATAAAATAACACAGATTTAATGATTTTAATCAGTTTGGTTCAAGAATTTAGTATGTCCAAAACAATATTACATATAATAATTACACACAATAATTAAAGATGTACTTATTAGAGTCCACAAATGTCCCAAGTTAACCAAAGCGTTGCAGTTCAACGAAGATATGTCCTCACAGCGAAGACTTCAAAATGACAGCATGCAATAATATTCCAAGGGTACCAATATCCATAGGAATCTTCTGAGTCTTGAAGGTAAGTTTGTCCAGCAGTTCAAGACGACGGGGTTTTCCCTCGACGACGCTAATATTCTGCAGCACCATCCAAGTATACCTAATGTCCGTCTGTCGTAATTAAATGTCCACTTTTAGGAACACCAACTAGAATCCTTTTTGATTCCAAAAACTGAAGCTCACTTGGCCTCGAAGATGACACCGGAAAAATAGCTTGCACATATGCAGCTCCTATGGTATCAATTGATCCTGATACTATGTACTGCCTTGACCTCATACTGAGATCCACCACTGAACAACTGGCTGGCCCCTATCTTCTGGCCAAGTTCTCCTTATATACACAATATTTCATAACTAGAATTTCCTAATACCTAAAAATAGGCATTACAACATTATCATGCATAAACATAACCTTGCACTGTCAAATCAGATTTCACATAAATGACATCATCTGCATTGCAACATCTTACAAAAATAACATCATGGGAAGCCCCAAATTTTGCAATATGTTTTGATCTTAAAGCATAAATAAGTTGACTCAGTTTCTAAGTTTAGCATTCGGGGAATCCCACTCATCTCTTGCTTGATGTAAATAACAGGTGCATTTTGCACAAACAATACTAGGGGAGAATTCCCCTTTGTATTCTCTTTTTCATCATAAACAAAGTACTTTTGCCGAGAGAAATCTTTTCTCAAATAAAATTGAGATATAAAATAATTTTTTTAATCACAAATGGAGGCTAATAAAACAATGGATATTACTTGCATGCACTACTACCCTCATACCAAGTCGTATCAAATTTGGACATTGAGCCAATCAGAGCAAACATGCAAATGAGCTCATTAGTATGCATACATAATGAAGACAGTGCATGATCATTGCTTGCATGCACCACTACCCACAAACCAAGTTTCGTCAAATTTGGACATTGGCATTTGGTGAAAAGCAATGAGAACGTTAAAGGTGCAACGAGAGTTTTCACATATCAGGTGTCCCTAAAAAATCAAAAGTACTGATTTTTGCCCTGATGTAAAGCTTTCCATCAAAATAACCCCAACTGAAACAATAAAGCTGAGAAATGTTTTTTGGTACAAAAATTGTGAAATTTCTAATTTTGTATAGGAGCAAATATGAAATTCAGCCTATGTTTTATATTGAAATATAAGCAATCACCTTGTTTGTCTCTTTTAAGACATTTCTGTAGCCAAATACAAAGTAAGAAATCTATTGAGTGTCAAATCTATACGAAATTACTATTATGACACAATATTTGGGTGCCTCAATATCTCTCGTTGCACCTTTAAGAGGCTTTGCACAGTATTCATGAGGAATAAGAGCAGAAATCTTGTAAGAGAGAGGGTTAGCACATATTTTCTGGGGAATAAGAGCGTAGAAATCCGAAATACAAAAAGTATTACATTCGACTTTTGGCCTACAGACATGTCTGTCGCAGCGCAAGTAGCGGACAGACGCTGACGACGACAGATTTGCTTTGAAAAAAAATCCCCCTTTTGCTAAAGCGCCAGGGGGACAAAATATTAACCGAAACTTTAACAACACACACACACAAACACACCCCCTCACACACACAAGCACACACACACACACAAGGATGGATATACAGAATTTGCATTATGATTATAGGTGTAGGCGACAAAATAAAAATCGGTAAGTGTAAAGAGATACGCTCTCCATCAGCTCCAATCCCAGATCCTAACATATTTTTATTCCTAGGTAAAACGTGAAGTGGTGTCCCAGACGTGACGATGACCGTCAGATTTTGTCAATCTCTTCAGTGTTCACCTGTATGAAACACATCCCCTGAATGTGCAGAAATGTAGGTCGAATTATGAGTAGCATATCGGTAGAATCCAGGAGGCATCAACCATTGTTATCAACAACAAAGACATTAATAGAAATATGACCCTTTGATTTCTGTAATTGGCACGGGGAATGGATCACCTCAAATATGTTATTTATTACAATTGAAACAAAAACTACTCCTTTGTCTTGTTCAAATATAGGTTATTGTTGCGTTCAAAATTCTATTTGATGCAACACACACAATACGGCTTGCGTTGACCTATATTTCATGTGTGCATGGCCCATATATGTGTTGCTATGCGTGAAGTTATCAGTGCCAATATTTGTGTACAATAATTAAAAAAAAACAGTAATTTGATTATCGCCGATAAACAATCGAGCGAAAAACACTGTTTTTCGAACTATATTTATCAAAATGACAAACTAGGTTTTTCGTTATAAACTGAGTTTATCGGCAATGAACATATTTTCGAAAAAAATACGTTTTTTAATTAAAAAAAAGGTTTTTGAAAAAACGAAAATGTTTTTCTAAAAAAAGTTTCTTATAGTTTAACCATCTTTTTACGGGTGAACTATACTTACCAATCCACAATTATCTACAGGCTCACGTCCCTCATTACCTGCATTTATCACTTAACCCACAAACGAATGGACTCACCCAACCAGTCTAACGCGCCTTGGCGAGTATCCCCCGTTTTGTCCAAACAGAAGTTCCTAGTGGGGAGGCAGGCGAGAGTTGAATGGTTAAGGCAAAAGTGATTTGCTCAATCTTAAAAAATCAGATTTTTGCATGTCTGTAACAAGTACAGCACAAACGAACTTCTTTACAACATCATTAGGTCATATTGAAAAGCGCGCCACTGTTTAATATAATTAACCTTGGTTGGGTCACTTGTATAGCGCTAAACCAAAGAGGGTCGTCGAGTGCCAAATTGTGTAAACACGTATTTCAATACGGAATAAATCGCGATCTCATCATAGTGCGCAGTTCACACTCCATAGAAAAACGTTTTACACAATTTGGCACTCGCCAGTGGTGGAGAGCACAGAAAGCTTGGCCCTGGGCCAAATTCTCAAATTACATTTCATTCTCATTTTGCTCATAATAATTTTATAGACACTTAGTGCAATTTGTGTTGCAAAAGATCCGCAAAGTTCATATTAACGAAAATGTCAGTGTTTTAGTTCTGACATCGTCTTGAATGCTACTGACATTGCTAATATGCACAAATCAAAACCACACTTCTTCAAATATTTCCCATCCATGACATCGTTCCATTTTACATTCACAAATCAAAACCACACTTCTTCAAATATTTCCCATCCATGACATCGTTCCATTTTACATTCAATTCACATGAACTATCGGAACCTCGTGTCACAGCGCATCGGATTCCCCTGATTGTACATGCATGACCCCATGCAGTAATTGGTTGGAATAAATCACACGACAAACATTATGCATGGTGCAGGGTGGTGTGACGTCGTAATTAGCACGACGTGTCTTGCTTTGTTGGTGGTTTGAGTATTCTTTGGAGTGTTCATCGCAATAGAGTAGCGGTGGCCCGGCGGCAAACCTAGACTCATTTATAAATATTGTTGAGTGTCCGGTAAAAGTGTGTTCGTGTACAGGTACCCCAACATACCCTGCAAATGATAATACCAGAAACAAACTAATAAGCATAACATCGGATATTTTAGTCCCCAAGAGGAATTCCAGGCCTGATCAACCTGGAAGATCGGAAATTGTCTGCTGGCTTAAAGCATATTAGCACATTGTTTGGAGAGCGCCCCCAATTTTTCAAAAAAAATGAGATTTTACACGGTTAAATTGGTAATCGGCTAGTAAACTATACATGTGATTTTTGATGGTTAAGCTCGAAAATTTCGTGGTCACAAACGAAGGAATTTTTGTAATTACATAATTATTTAGGCGGGGATCCCGATAATATTCAACGGCGCTGGGAAAAGCCTTCCAAGTGAAATAGCCGGGAAATAGCGACATGTACGCCAGGTCTACGCCTCATCCATTAGTTGTTTTTTTATTGGTTCAGGTAAGTCAAGTTAGAGGTTTCTCGAGGTGGCACTATTCATATGGAAGGACATAAACGTAGCATTTCCTACTCTGCCGGTAAGGCCAATCTGGGATCCCAATCTAATTACAAATCGCTTATTTTGATAAATACGCATTTCTTAGCATTCTCGTTCGCAGTATAGTTCTAGACAATCACCAACGTAAACGTGCCAAAATATCAACTTTTGAAAATTGGGGGCGCTCTTCAAAAATGTGCATTATTGCTTTAAGACGGATCTTCTACAGGGACTTACACCACGAACGAGAGCATCCGCTAGAAAATTGTTTGAAACCTCGCCCCAAACCCTTTTTTATGTTATTAAATGCTGTAGAGTTGTCGTTCTTGATAAGCACAATTCCCTGAGATCAACCTGTGGAATTTCAATAGGGCTAACTGAACTTCTTCCAGCTCGAACCAATTTATGTGATGTTAGGCCAGGACTGGAGTCTATCACGATGGGCCCGTCCCCATAGACCTGATAGAGATGCCTCCGTCGTGATTGTCTCTGGGTTTGGAGTCTGTAAAGGTTCACCTCTGAACACGTTCGATCCCTTTGTCCACCAACTTAAGAGATTCCCCAAACTGTTCTCTATTGGAATTATCATTGTCACACTCAGGGATTTGGGAAAGAGTTCCATAGGTCACCTACCTGTACGCCCTTTTTCAATTCTAACAGAAACAACTTAGTTCTATTTATGGCCTAACACCAACAATCCCTTAAGCCTAAAGCCAAAATAGAACTTTGAAGGGGGGGGGGGGGTACATATGGACCTCTTGCTGGGACTTGGGATGCCATTTGCTCAACAGGTAGCTAATGGAACTATTTCCAAACAAGAAGCCATTAGGCTTAGTACCTCTAGTTCTGCGTACTTTTCTTTTGTTTTGTTGGTATTATCAGATTGTGCAAGCAACTCTTTCCCAGCGCCGAGTCTGTTATTGTCACAACAGCTTTGCTCAGATGAAACAGGGCACCTAGATAATCTAGAGTTTGAGTTGGATATTCGTGCGATTTTTAAAGATTGAATTTCCACTGTTAATGCAGTGTCTTGCAATAATTTCTGATAATTCCTGTGATGAATAATCCAGTCGTCGAGGTAGGCGTGTATCTTAACACCTCTTTGACGTAGGTTGCTACTTGTTGAAAACTCCAGGTGTTGTTGGCAAATAAAAAGGAAGAGCGCGGTACTGGTAAAGCCTGTCTGAACTGAAACCTACGATCTTCCTGTGGACAGGTTAGATGGGAATATGTAGATAAGCATCTTTTAAATCGATCGTGACTGCCCAATCGTTTGGTTCCAATGCCTGAATGATAGAATGTTCTCCATCTTGAACATGTTGAAATGGTTCACAGAGGGCGTAAATTCAGTATCGTTCTGTTTCCTCCTGTATATTTTGGTGCTACAAGCACTCGGCTAAAAAAAAAAAAGTTTTGGAAATCTAAATTAACATTGTTCTGTAGCCATGATAGCCTTCTTGTGTACGAGCTGGATTGGATCTTTAGGGAAATCTGTGTGAATATAGTCAGTATTTGAAGACCTACCATAGGGCCTATTCTTCTTCCGCGTGAACATTTTTATGTTGGTAATGGTCCATAATTTGTTTGGTTCCCCCCCCCTGACCTGTTTTGTCTGTCTTGTTGATCCAAGTTGGACCCACTTTGCATGTGGTTGATAGTGGTAATCCATACGAGAACCTGCTGGGTTCTTCAGTGTGGACTGTTTCTTCGTTGGGATTTCTGTGCCTTTAGCATGTTTAGATTGCAGGACGTTTTTTTACTTTAAGAGTCCAACTCTTCTCACTAGTGGTTTTCAAATTATGTAATAGTAAGAGGACCATATGCGATTCAACATGGAAATTCTAATAAAGTGACTTTTTTGTTTATAATTTTCTGTAGGGATATATGTGAATTATTATGAAAAAAATTGTCCGCCTTCTGGCAGCTGCGTGTGTCAGATTTCAAGGTCAAAGGTCAATGACCTTTATAAGGCATATCATGGCCCTAACTCCTCAAACATTTGGTCTAAAAGCATATAAGGAAGGTGGCTATACCAAGGTTTTGGGTCACAACACATTAAGCATTAGGAAAAACTATCAAATGCACCCTCGCTTGATTTTTCAAAATAGTATGCACTATCTGCATGAAATTGTAATTCAAACTTCGTCCCCCTCAACCATTTAAAGGTGTTTGGTTAAGACCTCCTTGGATTTTCTTATTACAAGCCTTTTGATTTTGGTACAGGTGGATTGGTATAAGTCTCCTCTTTCATTGATATCAAAAGCGTTCCAGAGTCCCTCCAACACTTCGTAGTAATGTTTTAATGAGTAAGTAAATCATGGGCAACTTGATTTCTCCCGTTGTTGCTAAAAATAAGCCCATTCTCTATTTTGAGTAAAAATACAGGAATTTGTGATTTTGTGTAGGTTTTGGGTGATTATGAAATGGAAATTCAGTTTTGTAACATACACAGGAGGTATTAAGTTGCATAAAGCATAATATTTTGATAGAGTGAAAAAGAAAAATATTATAAGTGGCAACCATCCCCTTCCTCCAAAGACTGAGTCTTGTCCTATCACTACAAAGGTAAGGTGGCGTGACAGGATTAATTTTGCGCTACAATGAAAGCAAATGATGGTCCCAAGATAGATGCAGCCATTAGGGTTTCAAATTTTAATGTGTTTTAGCTGGCCGGATGAAAACCTTGTTGGCAGTGGTAAACACCCACCTTCCTACCACAGGAAGACGAAGGTTACCTCAAACCTTCAATGGTACATGGTGGACGCTTGCCACTCATATGATGCAAGGAGTCCATTCCGTCTACCTGTGACCTATCAAACACGCTGACAATGGATGCATTTAAACACCCTTACGACGGATGCGTTTTAAGTTGGGGGGCTCCCCTCCTATCCTTCGTGGGCAGGCCGCCGACCAGCCTCCGTGGCTCGTCCCACATAACGTCCTCGAGTTGTTCGCCGTCTTTTCTGGCATTGCGACACTGGCTCCCCGTGGTCAGTGGAAAGTAAATTGTTGTCCGCTGTGACAATTGAAGGTGATGAACATATAAACAAGAAGGGGTGTAATCAGTCCCAGCCGATGCAGGATTAGATTCTTCGGCTATTCCGGTGGTGCCGAGATTGGGAAATCATGCAGGCTGATCGCCTCCCGTGTTTCGGGAGTAGACAATCGTTTGCGGACAGTCTCCCAGGATGGTCCCTAATCCCAGACACAGCCAAAGTCATAGGCCGATTGTCTGTAGTGGCAGCTCTACACTTTGCAGTTTGCCGCACAATCTTCTACGTAGATGGGACGATCCACACGTGGAACTGTTCGCCTCAGTCATGATCGACAGATTGTGGCATATTAGGGGCCTACTCTTGTAACCCGGATCCCCGGGCAGTCAAACGGGACGCCATGGCAGCGGGACCGGTCAGGATTGAAAGCCTATCTGCTTTGATCATAGCTTCTCCATGTTGCTATGTTCCCCCAAAAGGGGGTTAGTAAAGGGGTCCTCGGTGGCTCTGTCTCGAGACGCCTGGTCCTGCTGGTAGCCCATTAGGACCACGGCATCGTGGTTTCCCAGCCGCTAGATCGGCTTGTAAGGGAACAAATTCCGTCTTCCAAAGGAAGGGGACCTGGTAAGAGCTAGGTCCTCCAGTGGACGTTTTGGTCCCAGAGTGCACCACCCGTGCTCCGACCGTCTGGTGCATTTCTGTAGATTGTACACTAGTTGTGGACTTCCTGAACAGGCTGCCATGCTCCCTGTTCAGGCAAATTCACTAGAGCATCATGGATTACCATCCTGGTGTGTCCGTGAGAGTTCGATCCATGCAATTTTCTGGACCGTAGACCCATTGGCAATTTCCTCAAGGAAGTCGACTTTTAGGAGTGGGATTAACTTAGGGTCCTGACTGTCCGAGGTTTCTTTTTTTACGACAGCCACAGGCCCACTCGTAAAGGGCTCGGTGATGGTATGACCGTTTAGTAACCCTGTGTCACTGGTGAAGGGTATGTTTTTACAGATCGTTCCGGTTCGTAGCTTGTTCCGGAGTGGGATTGCCATTTGTCTTGCATTCTTGGTGTCGAAACAGTTTAAACCCAACGAAAGCTTAGTCTTCTGAACTTCCTAGTGGCTGTTGGTTGTGGCCATAGGGGGTTCAGATATACATGCTTTGTCTACTGACGAGCCCACCAACCTTTGATCGCAATGGAATGTCTCTATTCTTCACTTGCATGCTTTTTGGCCAGAAATCAACTCATTCTTTTACCCCGAAACAAGTGTTTCTAACCACGTTCACCATAGTTGCAGACGCGGCTGGCATACAGCTCAGATAAGCCTGCAGCAAGGGACAACATTGAGCCAGCTGGATTTCTTCACATAAAACACATGATTGGTTGACTGCCCAGATAGCAAACTCATTGGGCCAATGTCGGCAATCATCGTATCGGTCGCGGTCGGCAGTCACCGTCTGACCAATGCGTTGGGGTGACATTGGAATTTACATGTAAACTTTGGTATGAAACAAATACCACGCATGGGCCCAACCTTCCCATATTGTGAATATGTGGGGCGTAATCGTTGGGACTTCTCATCTATTGCTATGAAATTATTGATTATATCATTTTATTCTTCTACTGAGCTACTCTAGGCAAGTTTTTTTCTTAATTATGACCAATTGGTCTATTAACACAGAACATGATTGTTATGGCTTCAAAGCGAAATAATGAGAGTATTTCCTGTTTTAACTTGATAACCACAGAATACACATTTTGTTTTTCCAGCTAACACCTTTTCACAATGTCATTTTCTTACTTAAGTGTAAATCAACCTTGATGGTTGATAAACAAAATTTCTCCTACATTAGTCAAAAGTAGGGTGAAAGGTCATGACCCCTCCCTCCCTCCTACAAAAAAATGATTAAAAATAAGAATAACTGACAGTAATAAGTCATACAGGTGGCAAGAAATTAGTAACCGTTGGCTCGACATTGGACCGATATTGGCCCAATGGCATTTTTTTCATTGGCTCGACATTTGTCCTAATGTTGGCCCAATGACAATGTTTGTCCAACGTTGGCCATTGGACAAAACAATGTCGGGCCAATGTCGTTTGCCACATTGGTCCAGCCGAGACTGTCATTGGCCGACATGGGGGGGCCCCAATTGTATTGTTATCTGGGTGGTTTCTTGGTTGGGCATATGATGTTCTAGCTCACGCTTCCTCCTGGGTCTTCTAGAAAGAGGCCTTCAATCCCGACATTTTGGACAATGTCGGTTGGATTTGTACTTTGTACTTCCACCTTCCAACAGTCCTATTTGCTGCATTGTGTAGTCAACGGAGACGTGGTGTCCGCCGTCCAATCTTGACTTGGCTAATCGACCAGTATCTCTTGACCCAAGAGCATTTGGCGACTATGGGTGGGGCGTTGCCAGGGTGTGCGTTGGCGTTTGCTACCTTATGCGACCTTCTTCCGACACCGATTAAGCCATGCAGTGGTATTCTGTGCCAAAGTAAGGTTGTGGAAGGAAGATAAGCACTAGTACAGTGTTATTCCCTCTAAGGAGTGAGAGGCGATACACTGGCGTACGATACCTACCTTCCGCGACCTTATGGGGCGCTCACGCAATTGTTATCTCCACCTACAAGGGGTCGTTGTGAGGTTTTTTCAGATTTTTTTTTTTTTTGTTTTGTGAGAGAGAAATTTTGCGGAGGGCGAATCACAGCGCCGCTTGATGTGGCCATGATATTTGGCGACATGCCCCGACTATTTCGGGAGGTGGCCCTCATTTAGCAGTGGAATGGGTTTTTAATAGTACCAAAATGAAATATTTATGCAAAAAGGTCTAATCACTAGTACCGCACTATTAAATCAACACAAGACTCATCAGTTGAGGATCTGTCCGAAGAACATATTCACTGATGACAATAATATTGTAGCTGTTTCAGTAAGGTCAAATATTGTTGTTAAAAATTATTTTACAGGACTGACGGATTGGCTAATTTACGTTGGAAAAACTTGTAAAAATTGGATTAAAAGTGCTTTCTATGCTGAAAGCTAACGATGACTTCATTTGTAGCCTCACGTTTTTATTGTGTTTGTGCCCCCCAAACATGGGTATAGACACCATCTTTTTGCTTCTAAAGGCGCCAATTGGATGAGATAACCCATCATAGGCCGTAAAGGTCGTTGCCTTTGACCTTGAATAATTCCTGACCAAGTAGCAACTGAAGGCCGGACAATTTTTCCATAATTATTCATTATAGGCCTAAAAAATATACAAAACGTCCTTTTATTAGAATTTGTTCAAGGTTACATAGGCCATGTGTTTCACATTAAGCCTCTACTATTACGGTCATCCCTCAATTTGTTATTATACACCCTCAAGAAGGTGGTTGAAGGTTTTGTTTTTATTTTTTGGGAGAAACCATTTGGTGGGAGCAAGGACGAATCACTGCGCCCTGTGATTCAGTTTCAGGAGTTGGCTAATTTTCAACGTGGTAATGAGACTTCTGGTCCATGAAAAGATTTGTCCAGAAATGGTTAATTAGTTATCATTGATATCCACTGGTTTTACAACATAGCTTTTGGCTGTTTTCATATAGATATGGTCAATGTTTTGCTTATTTGATACTTGTACAGACTGCCGAATTGGCTAATTTATGATGAGAAAACGTGGACAAATTTTGAATTAAAAGTGCTTTTCATATGTAGAATAGGCTAAACGCTGAATTCATTTGTAAGCCTCAAGACTGTTTTTATGGTTTGTTGACCCCCAAACATGGGTATAGACACCATTTTTTGCTTCTAGGCCAATTGGATGAGTTAAACCCATCATAGGCCGTAAAGGTCGTTGACCTTGACATTGAATATTGACAAACGCAGCAACGAGAAGGCGGGACAAATTGTACTTTCGACGGTGTGAAAGTAATCATGGTCCGGCAGGTATCATAGTCCAGGCTCCCTAGACGACAAAGGAATAAAGCGGGAAACTAATGTTGCGTGAAAAGTCACCTGGAATCGATTGCACTATTGTTCACAATTGTTCTCGGACTGTGAGGCCGGGGGATATATCTCTGCCCAACTGGTTTGATTTGTGAATTCTTGTAACTTCACTCAGGACAAACCTGGGGCTGTCGCGCCAAGGCGCGGTATAGTTGGGCAAGTTGGCAAGTCCAGTCGTTTCGTGGGAGAGTGATAAATACCGGGAATGAGGGATGTAGCCTGTAGATATCGTGGATGGCAAGTATAGGATGGAAGTAGAACCTAATTTTTCGATAAACGTGTGATTATACCGAACTTGGATTTGCATGTTCCTCTCGCTACAAAAAACCGTTTTGCATCGAAAATCATTAATTTTTCGATAAACTTGTGATATACAGAAATTGGATTTGCATGTTCCTCTCGATACAAAACCACCGTTTTGATCGAAAAGTCATTATTTTTCGATAAACTCAATGATAAACATGGTGTATCAGTTGATGAACATTGTTTTTTTTTTATTCTGTTTAATTGTTTTTTTTTGATAAATCAGGTGATTAACTATTGTTTTGGGGTTGATAAACATAGTTTATCGAAAAAACAAAAAAAAAACAAAATAAAAAAAATTCTAAGAAATATCCTGTTCGATAGTCGGTTTATCGAACAAATTCGGTTTATCAGTCGATAGAACAGTGTTTTTTTTTTTTGATAAACATTTTTAAATAAAATCATCAGTTTGTTGATAATCACAGATGATTGTTTTTGGTGTGGTAAACTTAGTTCTATTGAACTTAGTAGAACACGGCTTATGAAGTGAAAAACAGTTTTTCAGTGATAAATTGTTTTTGGTGAAAAACACAGTTGTTCACCTGACAAATAGTTTTTCATGATGAACTAAGTGTATCACTCAAAAAACACTTCAAATTTTTGCATCATTACTTTTTCCAAAGGTACATGTATCTACTACCAAACAATACCATAAATACAGCAAATTATGCTATTTGGTGTTTTTAGCCCATTTTATAACTTGACCTCATTTGACCTGGTCTGTCACACTTGACCTCATTATAATATGAAGGTTCCCAAGGGGCATCTATGACCCAATTTCTGTAACAATTTAACTTTTATTTCTCAAATGAGAAACTTTCTCTAAAATTTGAACCTTTGAAAACATGAGCCAGATGGCCACACACTCAGACAGAATTGAGAACTGGTAGATGTCGCCTCCTGCAATCCTTGCAGGTGACATTTTCACCTTGTAAAGACTTAGGGTGCCCTTCCCACCAAATCTCCAAATATCCCTTTAATATTTGAAATTTGATATATTAAAAAACTACCACACAATTGTTTGTTAGTACATCAGCTTTATTCTCCAACATCTTTTAAAATAAAAGAGTCCTAACATTTCTTTGTATTCCTTTATAAATGTTGAAATTGCTGTGGGAAAATGACACATGTACTTGCATGCTATAAAGATTCCACTTGATGTCTTCTAATATAGTTACATCTGAATTTAACTTTACTTCTTAGTACCCAACATTTAAATTTATTTCTATATATATTTTCTGAAATATATTGCTTCTATATAATTATAGATTATTTTTAAAAATACTTTAAAACTTGATTATAGTTATTTTTAAAATCCAGAAGGGGTTTTGCTTGTGCAATTAAGTGTCAACCACATGGACTTGCCAATCTCATAAATACAAGGAATAAGAGGTTTAGAATCGTATTAGATGACAAATTTTAAAGAGCCTTTGAGAACACATTGTAATTGTGTTGCTAGATGGAAAAGGATGAGTTTTTGTTGAATGTGTGTATGTATGTATGCAACTACACACTTTTTGCAAACAGTTAATTTATGTGAATATGGGGTTATGAGAGTGCAGTGTATATGTGTACATGTTTGTGTGTCTTACAGTAATTTACTTGTGTGCAAACTTTAATAACTTGTGCATCATCATAGATCTTTCACAGGGGATAAGGGCAGAGGTGTATTTTTCAGAGGTTTTACAAGTCGCAAGTACTGACGCAGTAACAACCTTCAGATTTCAGGTTTATGCAGATGCATAACAGACATAATGCCTAACTTTTCACGCAAGAAGCACACATCCTGATACCTTTTGAAGATGTGGAAAGTTAGGCATTATGTCTGCACCTGATGCCGACTTCACAGTTGTTGAAGAGAGACTCTCCAAAGCTTTGGATGAACTCACTCCTTATTATGAGGAAAACCACCAACGTGCAAATCCATCTAAGACACAGGTGTGTGCTTTCCATCTACGCAACCGTGAAGCCAAATGTCAGCTTAAAGACACTATCAGTGATTTGAAAAATATTTGAAATGTGCAGGAATAGCTTCAAAGTGAAGGATAAGTCTGTAGAATTCTTATAAGTTACCTTTTCCAGCTGTAGAATTGACAGAAAAGGAAGAAAACGGCAGTGTTCCAAGATACGATTCTCCATTCAATTACGTGTTGTAGTAAGTGTCCGAACGGACAGTAATGACTAAAATCTCCGATTCTGTCCTTATTAGGTTGCTTCTGGTCTTATCATTTGCAGGGTATGTTAGGATACCTGTACTTGTTACATACATGTAAAATCTGATTTTTGATGATTTTTTCGATTTGCCGATTTAGCAAATCACTGATAGTGTCTTTAAAGTTACCTGGTCTGGAACACCCCTGGAACACTCTGATAACCCTGCCTACCTAGGAGGTACCTTGGACCGCACTCTCTTATAAGACCCACATCAAGAAGGCAAAGAGTAAAGTATGTTCACGCAATAACATCTTGAACAAACTCACTGGCACAAGATGGGGTGCTCTCCCACATACCCATAGATCGACGGCACTTGCCCTGTGCTACTCATGTGCAGAGTATGCTTGCCCTGTATGGGAAAGATCAACCCATGCCAAGAAGCTTGATTCAGCATTAAATGCCTCCTGCCGGCTTATCACAGGATGCCTCCGTCCAACACCAACGGAAAACTTATACATTCTAGCAGGAATTGCTCCACCAGACATCCGTCGTAGCGTAGCGAGCATGCAAGAGCATGTTAAGCACCCTATGTCTGGACAGATACCTGCTGCCAACCGCCTTAAATCCAGAGAGAGTTTAAGCAAAGTCCAACCTCTTGAAACAGTCTCTAAGGAGGTCAAGAGAGTTGCCTTGTGGAAAGAAAGACTTGCCATCAACCAAGTAACATCTATTGGTATTGAACCTGGTGAGCATCTCCCACCCAGAGCTGACTCCTCATGGGCTGAATGGCGATGCCTCAAAAGATTGAGAACCAGAATTGGCCGATCTAAGGTTTCCTTGCAGAAGTGGGTCTACCTGGAAGCAGATCAGGACACTACCTGTGGTTGTGGAACAGCACCACAGACAATGGAACATCTCTTGGTCTGCCCACCGCTGGAGCAACAATGCACAAACAAGGGCCTTGCAGAATTCAGTGAAGCAGACAGACGTTGTACCCATCTCTGGCTGGATCAAATTTGAGGACCACAGTGTTTGGATACGATAAGAATATCTGCACCTGGATAAACATGATATCTAAAGGTCATTTGTATGTAAAAGACAAAGTGTATTTGCACTTTAAAATATGCACATAAAGACACATTTGTGACATACATACAAGCAAAAAGACAAAAATATACCCCATGTATATGAGTCTTTGTGTCTGTATGTGAAAATGTGTGCACAAAAAGTGCAGAAGTCCGTTATGAGCATTTTTTGAGATACAAACATCTGACGTTTTCAAAATAGTGTGAAAAACGACCAGAAGGTGATTCTGAAGTGACATTTGGCAGGAATATAGCTTATTTATCTTTGCTGGACTAAATTCTTTAACATCTTGTGCACAGCAATGCAAAACCCCACTTTTAGTAAATTCCCCAAATACAGAATATAGTAACACACTCAAACATATAGACCCACACACACTTCCACTTCATGCATTGCTACAAGCTACAAGCATATTTAAATTAATTTAAATGCTGCTAAAATTTATCATGTTCGTGTAAGCAGATATGTAGATAACAACCATTACCATTTTATTTTTATGACATTGTTGTGTCACCTGCAGTAAATTATCATTATACATCTGTTGTCAAATAATTCCCCATTAGTTTGCAGATACTCAAAACAAACACATGTTTATAAAATAAATACAACAAACAGCCACTACAGTAATATCTGGATATCAAAAACCTCATCACACAAGGTTTGCATTTGCTGTCTGCTTATAGAATTTGCCAGCAGTGTTATTTTGCTTGGTTAGTTTTGGTGTAGGTTTTTTTTGTAGTACTTGATAAAGGCTGATTTTTCAGCCGAAACGTCGTGTTTTAGTGTTGCTGTTTGTCTGGTAAGTTGTTGTTCCTCCCTGTGTTTCCTATGTTGGTTGAGATTGTTTGTTTGGATATACACACAATAATAATTCGTGGATGGAGCAAATGAAAATTACAGCCACAGAGAATTTCCATAAGGTTGCAAGGAATTTCCTCAGACATTATTTCAGGGGTTCTTGTCTATAATCTGGCGGCCAATGAGGGCCATTTGCACATTTGGCCACCAGTTGAGAACCCTGCATTATTTTGTATTCATGAGCATTTATTATAAGAGAAATGCGATTGGACAGAAATCCTGCAATGATATTTGTCACTGCATTATTGCATTGGATTTCATGACATTCAGATTTGCTATGTAAATATGTGTGCTGTGATAAAGTTTATGAATTAGGTTAATGTCTGCATATTTCCAAGTTTCTCGTGCATTGGCAAAAGTCAATGCATTTGCGTCAGTTTGACCATACTCATAATGGCATGTGCCTCTGGGGGGCTTGTGCCATTATTTGTCGTCAAACTGAACGTGCATGCATTGATTTTTTTGCCAATGCTCTCGAAGCTAAAAATATTTAGCCATTAATCTCTACATCAGTGATGGCTAGGTTTCAAAGGAAATTTAGCTGAACAAATGATATAGTACATGCCTCCTTTTTGAAAATTTCATGCCCTATGGTGTTTATGACAAACGATGCAGTATATATGATACACAACATGGATAGTGTCAAAGGTGGAAGCTGTACAAGATAATTATATAAATCTATCACATAACAAAAGTATGTTGACAAATTATTGTTCTCTTTTCCACATAGATATATACAAATGGTACTGTTATCACATTACAAATTTGCTGCATTAGCAGTCACAAAATAACATTCTTGCACATATTAATAATATGTGATGTGATCTGGGAAAACCCGCCACATGTCCCACAGGACAGTTTTGAAAAAATAAGGAAAATAGCTTAAAATCTGTTGTACTTTATTTTTTATTATATAGAAGCTCGGAGAAACTGGCGAGCACAGAACTAAATAAAGACGAAAAATACACGGTCTCGAACCCGGAGCCTCTCCCTTTCAAGGCGTGAGAAATACCACTGGCCACAGAGGACTGTGTTGAATTGAGTTTCGCTTTGTCAAAGATTCTGCTAGAATCATGCATATAAGGCCCTCCCATTCTATAATACAAAAAATATAATTACGGCCGCTTGAAACTCTGAAATAAAGACTGAAATCTATTAGTGCTCGTTCACTGGTATCCACATTAACACAGTCCTCTGTGGCCCAGTGGTATTTCTCACGCCTAGAAAGCGAGAGGCTCCGGGTTCGAGATCGTGTATTTTTCGTCTTTATTTAGTTCTGTGCTCGCCAGTTTCTCCGAGCTTCTATATAATATTTACCAATTTACTTTCTCGGGTTGTATCATTTACTTGATCCTCGCGTGCATTGAATTGAGTTTCGCTTCGTCATAGATTCTGCTAGAATCATGCATATAAGGCCCTCCCATTCTATAGTACTTTATTTTTTGTGAGATTGTATGAGGCATAGCTTTTGATGTGTGTATCAAAGAAGAAAGAAGTAAACAGTTATGGAAACTTAATATTTCAAACTCTGATAGTAAAAACTCAATGTGGCGGGTTTTCCCAGATCGCATCACATATGAATTGCATTGATATGCAAATTTCCCATAGAAGTTTTTCAGGCATTTCTCTCTGCATGCTTACAAGATATCAGTCCTGTACAAGTAATTATATAAACTAGGCAGGTTTCCCCATCACCATCACCTGGGTTTCGCAATCACCTGGCTTGAATGGCCCCTGATGACCTTGTCGTGACTTTTAACATTTTTGGCATCAACAATCGACCCCACCCTCCAAGTGTCCATACACCAATGTTAACCCCATTTGACCTCCTTTGACCTTGAATGACCCCTGATAACCTTTGATCCACTAATCAATATAAACTTGGTCTTCGAAAGGTCAAGGGGCACCCACCAAGTTTCAGGAATGTGCGACCCCCGGTCTCTGAGAAAATAGAAGCGGTCAGACACACTGACAGACAGACCACCAGTATTAATATATCTACTGTAAGAGTGGAAATTTTCGCGCTACATTAATTTTCGCGCTTTTCGCGCGCTTCTGAGCTAGCGCGAAATTAAAAACCCGCGAAAATGTTTATTTTGTGTGTAGGTCTATGTAGGATAGCTGAAAAGAGCGAATTTAAAAACAAGCAAAAATGTTAAAAATCGCTGAAACGCGAAAAATTACACGCGCGAAAATTATCACTTTTACAGTATTCAAATTTAGAAATCATCAAAAAAGACATCTTAGGTGCCTTTAGCAAAGTATGAAGTAGATTGCAATGGGAAGTTGGTATTATGTGATCCATTTTCGTATCAAAATCTGTGCTTTTTTAATGAGTTGGTGAATACGATATGAATTCCTCTTGATAACTTTTTTTCTATTCTGACGTAAAATAATTTATTAATTATCAAAGAAACGGAATTGGCAAAGGTGTCATATTTTGGCACTAAATATGGTTTGGGTAAAATTCATGAAATTTCTTTAGAATTGGCTACTTGCTTGTGCCAATACCCAAATTTGCCAAAAATTGATATATTGGTTTTTGCAAATAAACTCTTCAAATAAGATCAAATTCCAATATGCTAATTTGGTGGCAAAAATCCCCTTTTTTTACAGATATAATTTTTCCAGTTCAGAGTTTTCAGATATATCAATTCCCATCATTTTAAATCATTATATACTATCATCACCTTGGTTCGTTATCATAACCACACACAATCATAAACTTGATTAAAAATCTCCCCAGCTAAGTTTATCCTCAGCAACATCAAAATAATGTTCCTTTACTGAGCTCCCATGGGACAAACAAAGAATTCTATGTCCATACAAATTTCCCATTTAAATATAATTATTGTTGTCAATTTATATCAGTTGACAGGTGAGAATGAACAATGTTTGAGACCTGTTCATTATGCAGAACGAGAGCTGCATAGGGTTAATTCCGTCAGTTGGGGTTACTCCATGGAGCACATCTGGTCATGTGAGTGCAACAAGGTCGTAAGTGTAATAGCTGCCATGTGATACATCTGTGTGCTGCCATGTATTGAATGACTGACTTTATCATTCCTTGAGTCAGTGGTTCTTGAAATAGTGCTTAGTCACCTAAAGCACCATTTCACCACTAAGCAAAGACTATAGGCATAATAGTATGTTTGATAGGAATTTCTGACAAATGGCAGCTATTACACTTATGACCTGCTGCCTTGCACTTGCACAAAGATCTAATTTGCTTGCTCCCCTGACCTAGACTGAATCTTTGCATTTGAATATATGTGGAAATTACAATTTGTTTTCAAATTTTTGGTTTTGACATAGTGAATTAACATTTTAACCAACAGAATTTGATATGGCATGAAGCTGAACAATATTTTAAAGTTGGAGTCTGTTCATGAAGGGACTAAGTTGCTGTTTAATCTGCCCATCCAACAGCCTTTCCCTCCTGTATGTGTTCAGAGGGAGGTTAGGGAAAAGCTCAGTATAACACAACAAGACTCCAACCGATTATTAAAATTCCAAATGAAATCCATTGAAGGTACACCTGGATTCCTATTATGTATAGTCCTCCCATTATAGGGAGTATGAAATTGATTTGGAAAAGCCACATTCCAATCATGATCAATATATGGTGTCGCATGCATTGCATATGACAACCATGCATTGATCATAGCGTCCCCTAAGAGCCAGAACTAGTATGTCATTTGGGCATTTTTCGACCATCCATGGGATAATTATGATAAAAGTTGAAAGGTGTTTTTAACTAATTTATATAAGAAAAATGATGTGACAGTTAACAGCTTTCATCACAGTAAGTTGTTACTTGTTATTACCATATAGACAAATCTGCTGAGCCCCCTGGGGGCACTCACTATCTGAAGTGACTGGTATGTGCCTCAGCCAGGTGAAAAGTAGGGGCCTTTTAGGTACACAACCTGAATAAAAAGGGGGTCATCCAGTATGAAACTTTAAAAAGAGGGCCATTGAGGTAACAACCTGAAGTAAAAATAGGAAGTGCCTCTCTTCCAGACTTCAAATTGCCATGAATTTAATCTGCACAATTGGGTTAATTCAAGTGGGTTTCCCTACGGCTGCCAGTGAGGTCTCAGAATGTGCAAAACCAGATTGGTGTGCACCATGATCAAGACCTGTTGGCTGAAAGATCAGTTTTCATAATAAAACCCACTCAGAATATATTGACAAAACCTTTTGTTCACATCATTTTTTTCTAGTTGACAGTACATTTTACAGCGATCCTGCCTTATGGGTCCACGATCATATATAGGGTTTTTTGAGATACATGAATTAAAGTTTGATTATAGCTAAAAAATATGAAAATCAAGTAAAAGCAGTATTTAAAAATCTGGAATAAGTAGTAATCTTCCAGGTTCTTGTTACTTATACTTTTTCAAAGTTGATATATAGGCCTCATACTGGTTGATACGGTAGAGCTAGCTTGCAGAAATTATGCTGCACAACTTTACATATTATTATCAAACATATATTTTAATTACAGAATTTAATAAAACCATACATATACATGTATATACATATTTAAAAAATAATCTATTTCTTATGCTGTATGCTATACTACATGACCAAGAGGTAGTGAAGTTTTAAATATTTAGTCCAAATAAACAATTGCAGGCAAGCCCCCATAATACAGAGCAAAGCATAAGGCAGCTTTTTGATAGTAACATTATATGAGTATATCCACAAATAGCTGCCTTATAAATGCTTTATTCTGAATATTAAGGGGCTATTATCAGAATATTGTCCAATTGCCCTCACACACACAAAATTGCTGCATGTAATATGTAATAGTCTTTATACACTGAAAAATATCCTTTAAGCAGACTCAGAGATTTCTAAATATGTTTATTAACCACTTGACAGAGTCTAGCGATTTTTCATATATACAGTGGCGTGCGGAAGCTACTTTGAGATTACCATTATTCAAGCTCTGTCAGAATCCGGACATGGCGGTTCTCAAACCATGTGTCTTGCCCTTCATCACAATCAGAAAAAACTTGTATAATTGGTTCTCTAGGTGAACAAGGGTGAATAACTAATTTAAAATCCCCTGTGTAAATCATACCACCACTGTTACAA
>JAMKCH010000178.1:0-61826 GCA_023653785.1 Ophioderma brevispina | reverse complement strand
GCAGTGGATAACCTTTGTTGGTAACGATAGAACACAGGTTGATGTTTAAAATGGTGCAAAAATTAGAAATTTGTGTTAAAACAAAAGCACTAGGGTTAACACTGCCCTTAAGCCTTACAAGTAGTAGACCATTGAGTCAACTGAAGTTAATCGAGTTTAGTCATATACGTTTGCTACATTGCTTATAGCTTACCTGGCTGATTAGGTTCAAATTTTACTCCACCAAATGTAGTGTCCTTTTCATCTTCCTCGACTATAACATTCAAGCAAACAAACAAAAGGAGACGACATTAGTATTTAACAACAAACTAATAACAATTATATAATATTGGATGGCTGAGGTTGATAACAGAAAATATCACCCGAGCCAAGATCAAATATCAGGCGAGTCGAAGACGAGCCTGATTCTTGGCGAGGGCGATATTTTCTGTTATCAGCCGAAAAAGTCATCCAATATTAATATTATTATTATTATGCAAGAAGAAGCTGACTTGACCAAAATAGTTTTAAAATGGCTTCAAAACTAATAAAAACAGAGTATTTGCTTGACGAGTTGCCCAATATTTTTGCGTATTGTGCAGTGTTGGGCGGTACGCGCTACTCGCACTGCAGTATTGCACACCAGATGCATAATAATACATTGTATCGTATAGTGGCATGAAGATACTTTATTTCAATTCATGTTACATCATCGCACACTATTACATCATACATGTTATGGAAGAAAGTCCAGTTTTACAAGTATTAGAAACAAAGGAAACCTGCGAAGCTGGGTATGGACTGGAAACCAAATGCACATGAAATCGCAGGCCTGACCGTGGTTTGAACCTGGGACCACAGTGGTGTGAAGTGATGTGGGACCACAGTGGTGTGAAGTGATAGACCCTCTGCGCTAACCCAGAGGGTGTTTTGAATCAATCCCATGATGCATTGCAATGTCCCTATACTGTACTGTACAAAACATGTGTCAGTACTTAGGGATAAAAAGTGTTCAAGAAGTTAGAGGACCACAAAACATTTCATGGTCATGCTAAAAATTCCCTAAGTACTAATGCTTTGGGGGCTAAATTAGTGTAAAAGTCATGGATTTGTGTGTTAAGAATAGGATTTTGGTGGGATCACATAAGAGAAGATATCAGTAGCTTCCCACAATGCATTGCCTCCAATGGAAGTTTTTGTACAGGTAGTCATGTGAATCGTTAGAGATGAAACATTCTTAAAATGCAAGTTTGTGATCAGTACTGTCATTTTAGCCATGATTCATCTCTAACGATTCACATCAGTACCTGTACAAAAACCTCCATTGGAAGCAATGCATTGTGGGAAGCTACTGAAATCTTCTTGGATCACATGATGCTATTGAGGCGAAATTTCCCAAAACTGGTGCATTGTGGGATTGACTCAATACACCCTCTGGCGCTAACCCGACTTAACAGAGACTGTGGAAGAGACCTTCCACACCAGTGATGAAGCATAATAAATAAATAAAAATAAATAAACATATGTATTCGTCTCCTGGAAACCAACACTCCAAGTTCATTCAGGCAGAAAAACATTTCCAGTGACCATCCTCCGACTGCCCGATGGTGGGAACAGATGTTTGCTAAAAATATTACCAAATACGCAAATTCTAAACCTATGTTTCGGTTCCATTGACTGTTTTAATCTGATTTTTATGATTATTACCCCCGGGGGGCATCAACTTTTTTTTGGTAGGTATGTGCCATCCGGTTTTCAAAAATTGATTTGGGGACTAAAAAATGGAGTCTCCGGAACTAAGTTTTCTGAAAATTTCAGAAAATAAGCTGTGATTTCCCTCAATTTCCAGCTACTTTTTGAGGAGTTTTGAAGAAAATTTGGTAGAATATGGCTTTGGACATGAAAAGTAGGGTCTCTGGAACAGAAATGGTCCTAAAATGGAGGTCACTGGAACTGAAAAAGAGCCTGAAAATGAGGGTCTTATATGTGGCACATACCCATACTTCCTCCCAATGTGAGAACCCCCGGGTTATTACCAGACCATATGACCCATATGGTTATTGATGTTGAGCACCCCCGGGTGTTAACCCCACCTGTTGATTGGCCATATAGTTTCATTTACCAGGACATGCAAAATCAATAGCACTTTCATAAACAGAGCACAATAAATACTGGATCAATAAAAAACAAAGCATAAAAATCCTTGTTATAATATCCGTACCGTAATCCTCATTTAAAATTTAATCAAAGGGTGCTGATGTATTACATTACTCCTGATTCAATGCACGATTTTTTTGGGTTTTGTCTTTATCAACTGTAAACATTCATCAATTGTCAAAATAATACATTAAATAGCCCCAAAACCAAAATAAAGTACTAAGATGATGAAAACAAGAAAGGGGGGAGACAAAACATTGCTGCCACATTACTTTTAATCTTGTCAATAATCTTCTGGATTACAAGTGGTTTGTTTTTTATTAACATATAAACCATGCAAGTAATGAATTAATGTCGGGGTTATTCAATTATAATTAGCAGAAGGGCCAGAAAATGTAGATCACATTTGAAGTTTCCTTACTTGAGTTCCAAGTACAACAACCTGAAATTCCCAACATTTTCCTTATATTTGGGTAGAGCAAATTAAGAGCCAAAAATCAATTGTTTACGTGCCGATTTGGCCCGCGGGTCACCTATTGAGAACCCCTTAAATTTTATGTTGAAATGAATAACAAGGACATAACTTTTAACTTTTAAGAAGTCCCTGACAAGCCCAACCTTGTTTTAACAATTAATGTTTAAATCACCCCACCATTTAATTCTTGTGCAAGAGGCTGCATGTAAAATGGAATGACTTTCATGTGGTATTAACCCCCCCCCCCCCCCCCAAAAAAAAAAAAAACAATTGCCTATTATGTGGTTAACCAATTGTACTCATTATGGCCAGGCAGCTAATTTTGCCACGGGGGAGTTTATATCAATTTAGCTTTTTTATGATAATGAAGGAAGGTTTGGTCCATATTCACAAAGAGTTAGTCCATACTACCTCTTCATCCAGGACTACGTCCTACAACTAGAACTAAATGAGACTAGAACTTTAGTCTAGAACTTAGTCCGGGAAAAAAAATGGCCCTTCTTGTAGGACTTAGTCCAGGACTAAAGTTATCCCTCCCCTCCCCTCCCCTCCCTTCCTTCTGTAAAATCTGGGTCCCCTCGGGATAGGCTATAGCGATCTGACCATGGCCTTAACCAACGTTGCTCACCTGCCGTTATTTCTCTGTCTTGTGGGCCTTGACCTCTGTATGTAACTTCCCTGGGATGTCCCATATGGGTCTATGGTCGTTCTGGCAAAGGGTAACACACTGGTTTGAAAGTCTCATTTATTACAACAAAACCAAATACACCAAAAACTCAACAGCGGCACGTTTTGACAACTGATTATGATTATTTATTCCGCTAACCACTCCTGAAATTTAAGAAATTTCAATTGTGGGCAAAGAATGGTTTTCTTACATTCTTTAAAATCTAGTTTATACAGATCTTTAAGGCGACTGGGCATATAGAGGGTGCTAATGTTAATTTGGTGGTAAAACTGTTTCAAGTCTTTTTTTTTTTTTTTTTCGGCTCATAATGTCTTAGTCTGTAATATCTATTCTTACATATCAGTACAATATGTAACTTATGCGTTTTCATATCTCTTTTTTCGTGCTCTTGACACTCATGCTACATGTGTGTGGGTGTGAGGGTGTATGTGTTATGTGTAGGCCTTTTATGCAGGTGTTAACCGGTTAATTTTTGTTATATTTTGGGGGGTTTTAATTTAGTATGTTTTTGTGTATTCAGGGGGTACAATATTTTCGGGCAACTTGCCTTTCATTGTACCTCCTCTATCTAAATTTTTTGGTGTTGTTGTTGTTTATTTTTTATGCATTTTGATGAAAATAAATTTCTATGATTCTGATTCTGATAACATACAAATCATGACCTAGTAGGCTTATATGGCAAGATTCCCACAATGAATTTTTCTTAATTTTACAGGGGTAACAGCTCTTGCATGTCCCCGCTCATATCAGCCACTGCTTAAAATTGTTTTAAAAATAATGTGATTGACCCCCTAATTATATAGTTTCAAACTTTGCTCACATTTTGTTACTAAAATAGGCAGAAACAATGTTTAAGAACTATTTGTGTGTTTTTAAACCCGAATCTGTCAATTTTAAACCAAAGAATAAAACAGCAAAGGCATGAAAAAAGGTTGATCCTACTAGATTATAAACACTGCAAACAGAAAGGGATGCCATATTAAAAAGACTGCCAGTGTTTGTAAAATAAACCACACAGTTTGTTCATAAAAAACTTTGAACTTGCCTGCTGCCCTAATCGGCCCTAATGTAGGAAAGAATGCATGGATTTGCTGTTATGCAAGAAAGAAAATACTATCACCTTTTTATTAAATAAAACAAAGACAGAGTTTTTGGCTTGTTAATTTGAGGTCTGATTTTATATACTGATAAATATTATAAATATGCAAAGAAGGCAGTTTAAAAAAGAGGGGGCTACTCTTCTTCACATCTTTTTAATTATTAGTTCAAGATGAGTTTTATGTACACTCTATAGGCATGTTATGTTTTAGATAGGAAGATCTTTGTTTTAAATATAAATAAAAAAAAACCAGTATTCAAATAGTGTCCGTACTTTAAACCCATGCATTCAACACAAGGCACTTGTGCGCAGGGTCTATTTTGTTCTGTTTGGTAGAAAAGCCCATTTTCAGTGATTGTCGTAAAATCAATATCAATCCTTAACAAAACAATCAAACTTTACCAAACACGGATTAAAGAAAATACACACTAATCTTAGGAGAAAGTAAAAATTTGTGATTTTGTATATATAGAAAGATAGTTAGCAATGGTGAATGTAAGAGAGATAGAAAAAAAAACATATAGAGAGGAAGAAATGAGAGAGAGAGCAAAGAAGGGAATATGAGGAAGATGATCATCAACCTATCTGCACAACAGATGGTAGCCAACTCAAAGAGGTCAAGGACTTCAAATATCTAGGATCCTATGTTGCCGACAGCAAGAAAGACTTCCTGTCACGCAAAGGACTTGTAAGCTTGGAATGCCTGCAATAAACTACACCACTTATGGCAATCTGGTATCTCCAATTCAACCAAGCTGAAATTCTTTAGAGCCTGTGTAGAGAGTATCCTGTTATATGGATCTGAGACCTGGACCATGAAGAAAGAGCTACAGGACAGACTGGATGGCACCTACACCAACCTTCTTATGCGTGTACAAAACATATCCTGGCGTGAGCACAAGACCAAAGCACAGATATATGGAGATATCCCTCCAATTTCATCTTCTGTTGCCAAACGCCGTGCACTATTTGCCGGTCACTGTCATCGTGCGATTGATCAAGTAGTCTCAGACGTCACATGTTGGAAGTTACCATGCCATAACAGGGGTTGTCGCTAGTCCTGCTAGCATGACCTGAGATTCATGTCTTTCAACAATATGTCATTCACTGATCAGTATCTCAGGTCCTGCAACGGAAATATCAGTTTGACTTCAGATATAAGAGATGACATTTCAAGTACCTCTAATCAGGCTATTACTTACAGGCTCTGGTCTCACTTTTGCTAAGAAGTATCTTTCAAACGTTTACATCACTGCTATAATTGTTGAAGTCTTAGAAAAATCTGTCAAAGGTGATATTTTTCCATCAATTTCGGGTACTCCAAATTCTATTCGGAGCCTAAGTCCAAAGCATCAACTCTACGGTGGTTTTTTTTTAAACCACTGTAAAGTTGATGCTGTTTTGGGTCAAACAGGGGTCAACCAGGGTCAAGGTATAAGGTATATACTTCCAGTCGTAGGGAGCGATTTCTGCGTGTGAGTATGCGTAACACTTGATCTTGGGCCCATATCCGGTTTTGCGCAAGACAATCGCTCACTGCGACTGGAAGTATATCATGTGGGGCGTGCTTTTGTTTTTTTGCACACGTGTGACACTTGAACTTTGCTTCTCGATAGCGGAAGTGCTAATTTTCAACATCAACAAATCTGGCATTAGATGAGGCAACTTGACGATTCAAAGGATAATTTTATTGTTATGTTTGATTATGTTGCTGATGTAAGGATACATCCTGTTGGGGGAATACATCAACCACATGCTTGATTTAGCGTCAGAAGTGTTTTCAGTAAGTTTTAAGCAGCGTCTTTGTAAGTTGACTTCACATGATTGCACCAGTGAGCCTTATGTATGAACTCAAACTCATAGCCTGTGATTGTAACTTGACACCAAGATAACATCCAATATTAAAGGTATAGGTGGCAAGTTACAATTATTGGAACTAGGGTCGTCGCCCCTTTAACTACATTGATGTGATTGCTCGAGACATCCAGCAGGATCCATCTGACATCCCCAACTTAATAACAAACAGGGACATTTGGCGCTACATGGTGAACAACATCTCGGCTGCGGCCGTTAGATAGATAGAAGGGAAAGAGAGAAGGGGGGAGAGAGAGGCAGGAGATGCAAAAATATATAGAACATTTCAACATTAATCAAAATTTAAAGTGTTTTTTATTTTGTTTAGTTTTTGTTTCCTCGTTATAATAAGTAACATTGTCAGAATTTACCTTCTTCGTCCTCCGTGAGAGGATCAAAACATCGATAGCGCACCGACAAATACTTATTGGTTCCTGGACAGTTGTCGCCAAATAATTCCGCCGAAGCCGGGATTCCCTGGTGGTGTTTGCCCCGACAACTTAAGCACACCATCTCGTTACGTTTCGCTTTTTTCCTCAGTTGCTTCACATGCCAGGGGTCCGTCGCCTTTTGGTAATCGTAACACATATCGGATCCTTGCCGACCAAAGTTGCATCTAAAACTTTGATGACCTCTCCATCGTTGGGGCACTCTTAAGACCAAGGTTTTCCTTTCGCATGCATAGGCCTATCCTTGTAGTGTACTCTAAGGAAGGGAAGAGAGATTGAGTAAAATTTCATTTGTAGTTTGGCTCTCGTAGCGCGATTTGTCCTCTAGTTCCCCTGCGTTTTGCATTTGGACCTAGGGTGGACATACACACCATTAATCAATTTGAGCCACTTAAGGTGCCACAAAGATTTTTTTACCAACACCCAACTATTGTGTCATAATCGTATTTTCAAGAGGATTTGACTCTCATAATTTCTTCCCTTGTTTTGGCTAAAGAAACGTCTTAAAAGGGAGAAAAAAGGTGATTTTGATTTGCTTATCTTTCAATGTAAAACATAGCATGAATTTAGATTTTCTCCATATAACACGAAATTAAGAAAGTTCAAAATGTTGGGTACCAAAGAAATATTTCTCAGCTTAAGCCTTCCAGATGGGGATATTTTTGATGGAAAGCTTTACATCAGGGCAAAAATCATACTTTTGAATTTTTTATGGACACCTGATCTGTGAACTCTCTCGTTGCCCCTTTCAGAATTCTCTTTGGTTTAAGGCCCTGGACGAAAGAATCATCAAGCAAGCCTATATGGAATAAAGCATAAATGCCATTATAAGGCCTAAAAAAAAAAAAAAATTGTTGGAATTGGCGTACATAGAAAAAAACATAGGGTTAGAGTTAATTCGTGATTTTTTTTTTTTATGTTTTTCATCACCATACCAGAACACAAAATATCTGACCCACATACAAAAACAAATGGCACATCTTTCCCTTTTTCTCTGTAACACATCTTTTTATTTGTGCATTTTGGAGGCATCATAGTGCGGTGGAGCTCATTCGCGAATACAAATGAAATATTGTGTGTACATGGGTTGTAAAACTTTTTTTTGCACACAAAAACATAAAAATATTTAGTGTCAAAAAAAAGGAGGGTAAAAATAGGTCGACCAGTTACACCAATCAAAACAATTTTTTTTTGTAGCCTAATTGAGAATGCTAGTTGTCTCCTGCACACTAACATATTGATTTTTAAATTGCCTAGGTCCATTTGCACATCTACTGGGAGAGGTTCACCTTCACGCTCTAGAGCAGCCTTCCAGTCTGGGTTCTCTGTGGTAATTCTGTTCCTTCCGTTAATGCTATTCAGAAACAGCTTCCCAAAACATTCTACCCTTGTTCAAGGCACTCCTAATCCAACTGCATTCATTGGTTCACAAATCTAATACAATGTCACAGATCATATTAGGCATAAAAAATGCGAGGAGTGGAAACATATTACTCCTTCCTAAAACTTAAAAATAGCTTTACCAACCACGGCGACTCGGCGAGATTCCCTCTATCAACACCCAATATTGAGGTATCCAATTCCATCTATATAGCCTCTGTTCCATGCTTTTCACTGCAGTTCAATAATGTTGAAATCAGAGCCAAGTTGCCCTTGTTTACTCTGGCAGGTTTTTTCTCACAATTGCAAGAATTGGATAGTTTTAGACAGGGAAAGATCAAACCACAAAGCCATTAGTCAAGGCTGTTGCCCTGAGTAGCACAAGCACTGCACCTGACCACGATGGCATTTGTGGTTGGATACCTAGATCATACATCCTGATACCATTGTGCACTAAAGACCACAGCAAGGGAGTATCCATTTGCTCCTTATCTTTCTTAGTTTGTGCTTTTGTGTCTTTTACGCAGAGGGTGTTTTGAGTCAATCCATGATGCATAAGCAATGTGCCTATACCGGACTGTACTAACACAGTTAGTACTTAGGGAATAAATGGTGTTCCAAAAGTTTTTTTAAGAACCACAAGACATTTCATAATCATGCAAAAATTCCCTAAAGTCAACGCTTTTTGGGCTAAATGAGCGTTAAAGTCAGGGGTTTTTTATGTGTTAGAAATGGATTTTATGTGATCAACATGACCCTATTGCGGTGAAATTTCCCAAGCTGGTGAATTGTGGGAATGACTCAAAACAACACCCCTCTGGTCTTTACCGATACTTGTAACAAAAGTGGCAAAAAATCCATTTTCATATAAGTGTTTTTAGACTTTCTGATTTAAAGGTGCAACGAAGAGATTTTCAAATATCGGTGTCCCTAAAACATCGTAAGTACTGATTTTGCCCTGAATGTAAAGCTTTCATCAAAAATATACCCATCGACGATAAGCGAGATGTTTTCTTTGGTACCAAAATTGTGAAATTTCTAATTTCGTATAGAGCAAATACGAAATTCGCTATGTTTAACATTGAAATATAAGCAATCACAAATCACACCTGTTTTATCTCTCTTTCAAGACATTCCTGTAGCACCACAACACAAATGGGGGTAAGACATCTATTGATTCTAGTCTCTATAAATTACTATATGACACAATATTTGGGTGCCTCAAAATCCTCCTGTTGCAGCACCTTTAATAGTAAATCATTTGCAACTGATCAGGCAATTAAGACCATACCTTTCGTGTCACTCTTTCCTTGGTTTCATAACGACACCGTAGAAAATCTTTCAAGTCTTGTGAGTTCCCTCGCAGGGATCACCAAGAATTCATTCCTGAAAAAATTCACATACAGGGGATCTCAAAGAGTCTTGGCTTCACATGCAATGGGGACAACTTGAATTGTGAAAGATTCCGCACCGACTAGTGTTTCTCATGTATCTCTGGAGGCGTGTGGGCAGTCGTGGGTGTTGCCCCTCCGGCCAAAGTAAGCTCCCCACGATGTGGAGATACCTGTCGCCTTCGTCGTGAGGACACTCCAGTCGAATGTCTGGTCTTGGCATACATGCTGGCTTGCTGTTTCAACATAGCCTGTAAGAATGGTGCCATTGTTTTGATGGTTATTTTAATACACTTGAAGACAACAATTTGTGCATAAAACAACTGAGGGCTGTATCGACAAGCTGTGGTCGACAAGGTGTCGACATGCAACTTCCTCATTCCGGTTGGGCAACAACCCATGGAAATTTGCGACAAGAAATATTCAGGAGGAGCCTATGGATCACTTTTGTAACCCGGCCTATTCCGCATCAAATAAATTGTAAGTCCAACTGCCTATTGACTTTATGGAATCTTGAATTTAAACTGTACTTTTTACTTTCACCCCCAGTAACCTGTTTCAATAAGGAATTCTAACAAATCTGTGAAAATAGTTTTGTTATATATATCATTAACAATAGCCCAATGACCTCCAGAAGTTGGTCCACTTTTGAGTAGAAATAGTTCAATCAACCTCCCAATGGGCCCTGGCTAGTAAAGTGTGGAGTTGAAAGATTCAACGTGAGGTTAATTTGTTTTCCATGCAAGTGATCAATCTAAACCTTTGTGTGCTATAAAGTATAATAAAAACAAAATTGAGAATTGGCATTCAAAAGATTGATTGTCAACAATTGTCGCCATCGGGTTTTATGATTTAACATGTCGACAAAGAAAATACAAACCGATACCAGCTCTAAAAACAACATTTACACATATTAAAATACACATCTTATTGAGTTGTTTTCTGTTTTAAAATCATTTTTTTTGTTTATTAGTGCCTAGTTAAAAAGAGAGGAGCAGCTTCTTAATTGCATGGTATAGCCTATACTGCAGCTACTCCGTTTCTATGATGGCAGCTGTTATTTTTTATATTTGCTGTTACTGCACATGCACGGACTCATTTCGGCCTTACTGTGCATGTGCATAAGCCACTGCTTCAAATTTCAGATTAATATGCACCGCGATGTCAAATTCTTTTGTCACTCCTAACAGAAAAGAACATTGTATTTATAGACCTTTGTATCCTGAAGATGAGGTTATAGTTGGACTCAATCATATGCAAATCGGCATAAAAATCAACTCATCACTCATTTCTATATTTCAAGATGGTGACTGGAGATTTCCCTGAAGTCGATGAAACAGGGTGATTTTCTGGCAATGGTGCGTATCTCAAAATATCATTTTCTTTTCTAAAAAAATCCCAACTTTTACCTCATGTAGCAGAAAAAGTCCCTGATGGAAAATTTTGTTATCCGCTGAGATTTTAGGTATTTGTATTTAATTAAAGGGATGCAATGGCATGAAAAAAATTGACATAATGAAAAGGACCCTTACTGAAATCACTTCCACGAGTTTGAAAACAATTTGGATGTTTATATTCTGTAAAAACAGAAGAGTTTGGGGGGGGAGGTGGCAGTTTGTGGCAATTTCTGAAACAAGGATGCTGACATTACTGCCAGCATTTACCAAACTTGAAAAGCATGTTGTCATCAGCTCACAGACCATTGCTATATGTGCTTATCCCGGCCAATCACTTGCCAGATCAATATCTTAATACAAGCTTAAAGTACAATGCCTGAATCCTGGTCTGAATGCTTTTGAATTGTGTTGCAAAACATGCTAGATACACTGTAAATTCTGTCACCTTGCTTTTCTGTTCCAGAAATTGCCACAAACTGTCACCCCCGGAACTCTTCCTGTTTTTACTGTTTTTACAGAAGTGATTTCAGTAAGGGTCCTTTTCATTATGTCATTTTTTTATGCCATTATGTCCCTTTAAAGTAAATTGGCAAAATAAAGTTTTGTGAAGAATCATTTGCCTTTGTGATCTCGCCGTATTTGACAATGTAAAATCACCCAATTGAGCGACATCACCCAATGTGAGCGCTTATACCCGACTGGGTGTAAGCACATGATTAGAAATTATTTTAGTTGCTTGTTTTGACAATAGTATGCACGCACGACATGTTAAAGGTGCGTTTCGTGATTTCAGCACCTTCTGTTTTATTCATTGATAAATAGATATCCTTGAGAAAAGCTTATTCCCAATATTTGAGCCAATCCCGATCTTGCGGTTTTGTGTTATGAGCAATTGTTCGTTTCCCACAGTCGCATAGGCTACTGTGCTGTAATTTCTGTCCATTTACGGACAGAAAATACAAAATTGCGAATTTCTTACAGATGCAACCGAATTGGCACGTAAGATTGGGCACACGTGCATTACTAAGGCTAACGGTTCAGATGATATAAAAATCTCAACATTTTTTAGGCAAGTCGGGAGGACGAGGCTGTGGATCACCAAATTGCCCCTTTAGTGAGGATGACATAACCACTTCTTTCTATTGTTTGCCCACACCTCGATGTAAAGTGAACAAGAAAACTTTAACGACAACATGATAAAGTCTTGAAAGTCTTGCTAAAGACTGACTGAGCCTGATTTCCGGGTGTTTCCATAAGGTGACACCCTTTTCTGACATACTTTTCTGACACCCTGTGAATTCGGAAACCTTAACGGACCTTAATGGAATAAACCACTATTCTGTTAAGGTTTCCGAATTCATAGGGTGTCAAAAAAGTATGTCAGAAAAGGGTGTCACCTTATGGAAACACCCCTGATTTCCTGAGGATGGCACCATCAAATTTCTGCAAATCATGGTTTATTTTTTGCATTATACATAACGCTTGCCCACATTACTATAGTCGAATTTATTGCATCCAGTGAAAATTCTGTCTGTCATTTGACACCAAAATCCTACAGAGCAGGAACCCTGCCTCCACCTTTATTAATGATTATCGATTCGATTGTGACGTTTCATCGATGTGCCATAATGTGCCAAATTCGACTGTAGTATGGGTGAAATCGGGTGCATATAAGGTGTATCCTAATTTTGATGCGAGTTAAAGCAACGGAAAGCATTGGCTGAAATGTGGCCAAAATACACCCACCGTAGTGCACCGCTCACCCAATTCGACTCCAAGTGGACCTACTGGTCCTACGGCGGTGCGTAAAGTATAAGCGTACATATTAAATTAGTTAGCCTAGTGACGCAGCACCGTGGTAAAGTGTTTCGCTGCCCCTCAGAGCTACGGCAGTCCAGAAAGTGTGTAGTCTGTGTCACAGACTTCGAAAGATATCTAAATTAGTACTGCGCGAGAGATTAACGTTATCAGTCCGTCATAGCGAATGCATGCAAATGAAACTAAATCTCAAATAGAGTCGGGTACAAGCGCTCAATCGGGTGATGTCGCCCAATCTGACGATGTCGCTCAATTGGGCGATTTTCCATCGCCAAATACGGCGAGGTTTGCTATTTTTAGATAAATTCAGTGAGATCACAAAGGCAAATGATTCTTCACAAAAAATTATTTTGCCAATTAACTTTAGATACAAATATCTAAAATCTCAGCGGGTCAAAAAAATTTCATGGGGGACTTTTTCTGCTACATGAGGTAAAAGTTGTGATTTTTAGAGAAGAAAATCAAATTTTGAGATATGCACCATTGCCAGAAAATCACCCTGTTTCATCGACTTCAGGGAAATCCCCAGTCACCATCTTGAAATAAAGTCCAGAAATGAGTGATGAGTCGATTTGCATATGACTTGTGTGCAACTTTAACCTCATCTTCAGGATACAAAGGTTTAAAAAGCAATAACTTTTCCATAAGAATTGACAGAAGAATTTTACATCGCGGTGCGTATTAATCTGAAATGTGAAGCGGTAGCTTCTGCACATGCGCAGTAAGGCCGAAAAGCTCTGCGCAGGCTCTGCACATGTGCAGTAACAGCAAATATCATGGCGATGCACATACAAAATGCTACTGGAAAGTAATCCAGCAGCTTTCGAGTACGATTTATGCACTTTGAACTTGGATTTTTACAAAATCATTACTGACGGATTAAAAGGTGATATAATATGTACTATAATCCGAAGTTTTAACAAAAATGGTGAGTATGATTTTTATGGTGAATATCGCCCAATTCGCCGTAGTCGCTCAATCGACCGATTGAGCGCTTGGTCCCAACTGAATATCTCCGGAAAACGAAGGGGTTCTATGGAGATTTTTGCATCAGAGGGTCCGTTACTATGTTTTGTTTTGGATATGTATTGTAATTGGGTCTGAACCTATAGAACCTAGCGAGAAAATTGAATGTCTGTGTCGGGTACTTCGGTGCTCGCAAACACAGAAAAGTTAACATGTAATCGCTACGGGCCGCATCCCTTTTTCCCACAATGTATTTCGGTATTATTCCAGTCTTGAGAATTTTCAAACGCTGCGCCAACTTTTTTTTTTTCAATTTTAGAAACAGGATATGCGTACAGGATATACGTACCGGACCGCCAGACCTCAGAGCAATGGCATAGAGATTGTGTGTAAAAATCTACCAATAAAAAATGTTCAATTTTTCAAAAGGTTCTATCGAGACCCAGAAGAGGGCTGTAATGTTCTCATAAGAGAACAAAATTTCTGACACTCTAATGCAAAAATATTCATAGAACCCTTCTTTTTTCAAAGATATTTTGATAAATAGTATCTAGGCTACGTCTAGTCCGTTCAGAACCAGACCTCGAGCGTGCAGCGCGAGGTCTGGGAAAAAGTGTATTCAAAATGCTTTAGCATTTCATTACCGTACAAATGAATAGGCTGCGGGAATTTTTTTTACCCGCAGCCTTTCCCCCCATTCCCCCTATATTTGAAGCATTTGGCCCTCGAAATTGAATTCTATTAATACCTGAGACTATCCCGAGTCCGAATAGTCACCGTAATCACAGATTTTTACCTCTTTCATGTCAAAATCCAACGAATAAATTTGCTTCTCAAAGCCCTATAAAATGTCTTCCAGTGCGAATCAACAAACGCTGACGGAATAGTCCATCTAGAAGGACCCTCATTCTCCCACTGACCTACACAGATCGAATTTGTGGTTGAGTAATATAATCTTCAACCACAGACGATAGGAACTCACTTGCGCTGTGACCGTGTTTACTTTTCTTATTTACAAAATTTATGTGCTCTAAAAAACCCTTCAAATTGTATTTATTAGGTTTGACCAATGGCATGGTTAACAGTTCAAGAAGAAACTACTTACACATTACCGGACTTGGACTAAAATCTCCATTAAACGCAAATTTTTCACGCAGTTTTCCAAAATCGTGTGCACATGGCAAGGTTGATATAAATTTCAACATGTTATAAAATAATATCAAGTGACGAATAAGGTCATGTCAAACTCTGTTTACACAAGGGAGCAATATCCAGGTTTTGTGATTCACATATCCGAAACTCGACCCCATTGTCAGTTACCAACATAACAGATAGCACTTCGCAAGTTACAGGTTGGACCATGATATTCCAAGGTGGACGGGGATACTCGCGCCACATCATTGAGCTCGTGTAAATTCATGCCTAAACCAAATGGCTGCTTCATTCAAATCTACGCAGAATTAAAAAATAATTCTTTCTTATCTATTTACAATCATTTGTTTAATTGAAAAGTACATACAAGATGAATGGCGTATTAACCCTTTTACAAATGTCATGTGCCTTTTGATGATAACATTAATATTTTTACCCATTGTTGAAGTTAACATGCGTTCCTGAATTTCCAAAAATAGCAGGAAAATGTTAAAATGACCTCGGGTCCTTTGTTGTGTGAAAGCGTGTTATCAACAAAAACTGAGTATGTCTTGAGTGAAACGATCCAGTTTCTTCTTTTTTTTTTCAAAATTAGGACCTTTCAATTTGGAAATCGTCGTGCCGTTTTGAAAGTTAACAATTGTGTTTACTTGATTTGGTTAGAATGACGCTACTTTGAGAAGGGAAACAAGTCCATCAACCAAGTAAAATCAGGTATGTGTTTTGTGTGTAAACACGTGGTCACAGCCGCAACGAGTTACCTTCGTCTGTGGTTGAGGGATATATACTCAACCACAGATTCGATCTGTTGTGTAAACACGGACTTGCCACCGAGCGCGTACGCGACTTCCGCCGGTGGCTAGGGTAACAGGGGGTGGGACCAGGGTAGAACGAGGTCCTGCTGGATGACGAGTGCAATACGGTTGCATGGAAAGACTTCTTTGACCAGAAAATCGATTAGAGACATAATGGCTGGGACTGAGTACTGGTTTGTGTGGAAGAAAATTAAGGTCAGCAGCTGTAGGGATTTATCGAATGTGAGTAAATTAAACACTAAAACTTCGTCCAATAGGACAGTGCTCACCCTCGGGGCTTCGCCCTCGTGGCGTCGTAGGTTTCCAAGGTGAGCAGTTGATCACTAGCTTACGTCGGGATGGATAGGAATGTCTGACGCACGGATTCAAATTCGGAAACCCCCCCTCAACAACCTGACAACAAATTCAGAAGCAAAACAAACGACATAACGCAGTGCTACTCAACAGGATAAATGATAAAAGGGTGCGCTACATATAAAACAACTCAATTATTCACTTACTAGGCTCATCAATCTTCACAGGGTTCATTAAAATTCTAACAAAAAAATGAAAGAATATCACGAAAAGTAAAAACCCCCACACGACAACTTAATCACTTAGTAAATTAACAGCTGTCACCCAGATACTATTCCAGTGGTGTCCGTTCATTGGTTGAAGTTTTATGTACCTGAAACCCCGGAGCAATAAGCATTTTTACTTCGTTTGAGGTAATGGTTTGATCAGAAAAAACAAGCATATCATAAATGAAACAACACCACAACAAAGAAAACTCTAAAACCTGCTTATGGTATGATTGACAAAGTTGCCACACTGGACAGATGGTCGGGCATATAGGAGCGTAAAACTTTGGACATGGTAATATTGATGCAGGTAGAACCTGAGAAGCGAGCGCTCAGATTCACTTTATTCTGTCATATTTGCCATTTAGCAAATTGCACGCAAGAATTCCCTAAATTACCGTTTAAAAATCCAAATTCCAAATCCAGCAGATCGTGTACGGCCCTAGTTTAAGTCGTATTATTTTCGAATTAAAGAATAGGGACGGCGGCGGTCCCAAATAGGTGGTCTGATGTAGGTGATGGTTCTTCCTCATTTTGACAATGCCCCAATATCAGTCGGGGATATGCTCAACTGAAAATGTATTCTGAGTCAGCAAAATAAACCAATATAAAACAATGTAAAAAGTAATTCATGTTAACAAGGACAATGTCCTATACCACCAGGACAATGTCCCATACTCCAGGGGACAATTGTCCCCATACCTACAGGACAATGTCACATCTACCCAGGACAATGTCCCATACTCCAGGACAATTTTCCATACCCAGGACAATGTCCCAACTCAAGGGACAATGTCCCATACACAAGGACAATGTCCCATAGCTCCGGGACAATGTCCCTACCTCCAGGACAATTTCCCCTACCTCCAGGAAAATGTCCCATATTCCAGGGACAATGTCCATAGTCAGGACAATGGTCCTACCCAGGACAGGTCCCATACTCCAGACAAGTCCCATACCTCCGGACCAATGGCCCATATCCCCAGGACAATGTTTCATATCCCCAAGACAATGTCCAACACCCCAAGACAATGTCCCATTACCAGGACAATGACCCATTCCCAGGACAATGTCCCATACCCAGGACAAATGTAGCCAATACACAGGAAAATGTCTTTACCCCAGGCAATGTCCCCTAACAAGGACAATTCCCATACCCCCAGGGCAATGGACAAAACCAAGGGACAACACACAAAAAAAATTGTCCTACCCAGGGACAAATTTGTCCCATCTCCAGGAAAATTTCCATACCCCCAGGACAATGGCCCATACCCAGAACAATGTTCAATACCTCCAGGACAATTTCCAATATCCCCAGGACAATTGTCCATACCCCAGGACAATGTCCAAACCTCGAGAAAATGTCCCATCCTCCAGGACATGTCCCATATTCCCCAGGACAATTTTCTACCTCAGGCCAATGTCCTAACTCCAGAACAATGTCTTACCCCCAGGAAAAGTCCATTACTCATGACAAGGTCCCATACCTCAGGACAATGTCCCATACCCCAGGACACCGTCCCATACCCCAGGACAATGTCCCATACCCCAGGACCAATGTCCCATACTCCAGGACAATGACCCATAGCCCCCCTCACCACAGGCATGTCCCAGTACCCCAGGACAGTATTGTACCCCAGGCCAATGTCCATGACCGGGAACAATGCATGTACGGTTGTATATCTAATCAGTGCGAGAATCTGTAACTCGCATCCCTCTAAGTTTTAGCCCTGTGTGACTTACAATCTCAAGATATGGTGTCACAAAAGTGTTTTTGTTCCCAATGAAAATCAAGAAAATAGCGTCAAATATGCTAATTAATTGGCAAATAGGTATTAGAAGGATATTACTGTTTAATACTGTTGTATATAGAATCAGTTTGAGAAGGCCCAAACCAGCGTTCGTGTCCGGCCCCCTGGTTTAAGTCGTGTATTTATTCGTTCTACTTTGATGACAGCTGTCATCAAAAAATGTTTGTTGCGTAATCCTCGCTTTAAGTGTTTTAAACCACGACAAACATTAAAATTAGGATTTCTGGCCGCCCTCCCCTAAAGAAATTACGAATTTAAAAGGATATTTTAAAGTTATATAATGAAATTTAATTTATAAAAAAAGATTTTATTTTAAATATTTCTTATCGTATTAAATTATTCCAAGCATGAATTTTATTAAAAATCAGCACAACATTATCATAGGTTTTGAAAAACAAGTACATAAAATAAATTTGCGAGAAAACAAATTCAAAAACAGAATGGAGAATTAAAACAAATTACCTTGTGAATATCGGACTACAATGAAAACTTCAATATTACAAGTTGCGACAATTCCTGGAGTCCGTCGATTAAAAAATCCGTAGGAGTTATGGTAAGAACGGAAAAGGAGGGGGGATCAAATGAGGGTCGGTATTTTTAAACCTGTCAGACTATGATTTTCATAAAAGGGGGCCTGTCAATATTTACATTACGCGTTTGGTCTATAAGAGCTCGCTTGCGCTCGCTTGTAATTCAGAGTTAATGCTTGAAAATACACTTTAATTTTTAAACTTAAAGCTGACTCAGAGATTTCGAAATATATAGTTGTTTGTGTTAATACAAATAGTCAATCTAGAACTAAAGTATTCACCAAAATGCAAATTCCAAAGTTAGAGATGAACCGATTGTTCCGGTTTCATTGCAGTTAAACATGCCCACAGTATAATGCCGGTTTAACAAAAAAAAATCCGGGACCGAGTTTTTTTACAAAGTGATGATTTTCTATATGGAAGACTTCGATTGGAGCTTGTATTTCACACAGTGATAGTATAATATGGGCAAGCATTATGAATTGCAAAAAAACTCGATTTGTTTGAAAATTGAGGGCGCCCTCATCTGGAAATCTCTGAGTGGCCTTTTTTTAAAGACATTTGCTAAATTGGGAAATTAAAAAATGTCAACAAAATCAGATTTTTGCATGTCTGTAACATGTATAGGTATCTTAACACACCCTACACTGCAAAAACTGGAGTGTTAACTTTAACACCATGGATGTTAATTTTAGCACCCTCCTGGAATCGATCCGGAAATCAATATGGGACCACACCCACTGGTGTTAGATTGACACCATTTCGGTGTTAAATACCATCATGTTAGTGTTATATTAACACAAATTTTGGTGTTACAATGTACGATATGAAACTGCTTGGTGTTAATTTTACACCAAATGTCGGTGCTAAATAATTGTTGGTTCTTCCATATGGATGTATTTAATAATGTCAATGTTAGTCATACAAAATGGACTAATTGTGTTGCTATACGCTATTTGAAACGGTCATTGATACAATATGGCCACTATTGGTCATCTTAATTGCCATTTATACAGTAAGCATAGGTAATGATAGCAAGCAGTGGTCTCCATATGAAAGCGTAGATTTTTATGAAGTCGTGTTGGGTTTGATGACATTACCACCATAATTTAAAAAATAGAACAGTGTTATTTAATTGACCTAGAGTGGTCTTGTGAAGAAATTTTCTAACAACAATATTTTGGGCTTATAACCATGTTATGTTATAAGTTATAAGTATAAGATAACAAACCCATAAGAAAGGGTATTTATCTCCGTGCATTTTGCGGAAAAGCCAGAGTACTATTTGTAGACATTTTTCGGTAGATTTATGCGAAACGCGGGAATTTTAAACCACGAATAGGTTAGATATTAAAAGGTGCGCCATTTCCATTATAACTATATATAATACTTATAAGCGTTAATAAGGAATTTAGTGAGACCAACTTACCAGGTCTATAATAATTATTTGTGCTGGTAGATTTATTTAATTAATATTCTTTTCTCTGGAGATGGCCGCATACGTTAGTGTAATTATATATATATATATATATATATATATATATATAATATATATCATATATATATCTATATATATATATAATATATATTATATATTATATATATCAGTGATGAAGTGTGGCGTAAGCCACCGAAACAATTTGTATTGTTTCGATCATGGAATAAAAGGGACATAATAATTTATAAACCAGTGGTTTTAGATATATCGTTTTGATGTTATTATTAGAGTCGAATTTTACATCATATCAAGAAATTAGGACATGAGAAGTGCTGTAGGTGGATTTAAATTTTATGGTTTCAATGTAGACTTGTTTCAAATTTTAGTAAATCATCAATTGCATGTTTGCATTCCAATGATAAAACAGTCGCCCACCATATCTTAAGCCAGGGATTCTTAACTAAGTGCTGGTTGTTCACCCAGAGTTTGTCTGAATTACGATCAATCAAGAGTGTTTCTATATATCCCATGAATAAATTGCATATACTGGGCCATTTTCGTTCCATGGCTGTCCCCAGTTTAATTGTTTATAGTTTACCACCATTGAAACAAACAAGTATTCTGACGTTGATTTTAAATAATCAATCTCTGAATAAATTCAACTGAAAATCGTTTGGGCAATAGGCATTGAATAAAGCATGTGACTCAATAGAAAAGACCTCTTAATTACCAAAAACAAAATCGGAACATATCATAGCAATTTATACCTTCGTTCACTCAACACAACCCAAATAAAATCATATGCGCAAGTAGGTAACGGGTCCATCCATATGCTCAAAAAGAGTGATAAAATGTTAAGATTTTAAATGGCACACTCCCTGAGCGACTCAACGCCAAACCTACAAAGATTTATAACTAGAAGCTGCTTTATCAAATGCAAAGGTTGGTTAAAAAAAGCCAATGTGTCAAAGAACAACGCTGTGGTACTGTAAACACATCAAAGAGTGTTTTAAAATTTACATTTAAAAACAGCATGTCATTTTCAGAATAAAAATACCATGAATTGCAAGAGTAAAAACATTGTTTATTGTGATTACATCAACGGTTTGTCAGGAACCATTATATTGGACAAACGGGTGGAATCAACTTAACACATGTATCAGAATTCATAAACAGATACGAGATCCTAGTACCAAACGCCAACAGACTAAGCAACACACATCGAACTAATGTACTAGAAATTCAAATGTATGCAGCAATTATCCGTAGTTTCCAATATACAAATCACGTAATGACAAATTCAAAGCGCCTTTGATGGAGAGTCGCTTAATAATATTCGACCAAAACTTAATAGTGTTTGAATCCTTTATAAAACACGGTTGTTTAATTAGCTTTAATTAAGACTTTTTGTTCAATTACGACGGCGACTGCGTATGCGTATAATGCACATACCGTGCGTACTAATTAAACGCAAATGCGCAAAACAAAATCACATAGTCCGTTGGCTGGGTGGGTCCCCCTGTTTTTTGCATGAGATTGCCCTAAGTTACTCCCTGCCAGCCATGGACTAGACCATCACACATAACAAAAGTGAGGTAAGACTTTGCCTACCCCGGCCTTTTTTCGCTAGAGGGCGTTTTAAAATGGCCGCAAAATGGCCATTTAATACAAACAAACACCATATGATGACGTTTTCATAGCCACGTTATGGGGTGAATGGTCCATTTTTGTAGTTGTTTTCCTGATTTGTTGATGTCAAATGTTGAAGAGCCGTAAAATTCACTACTTAAATGTATTCTTTCTAATTTTTTTGGAGGGGAGGGCGCTTTTCAAAATGGCCGCCAAATGCAATTTAGCCACCTCATTAAATTCATGATGAGTTCTGATTAGCCAAAAAATGAGGTGAAATGGCCCGGTTTCTCAGTGTTTTGCTATATTGCGTTTGATAGTCACTGTATAGAGCGCTCACATTCACCACTTAATGTATTCCTATGGGGGGCGCTTTTCAAAATGGCCGCAGAATGCTATTTAACACCTATGATGATGTGTGATTGCCCAGTAAAATGAGGGCTAAAATGGTCCAGGTTTTCAGTATTTTCCTATTATTTGTTGATGTCGTATGTTAGAGTGGTCACATTCTCTACCTAAATGTTTCTGTAAGAGGGCGCTTTTCAAAATGGCGCCAAATGCAATTTAGCACCTCCTGTTTTACTTAGCCAAAAATGCCCAGTTTCAGTGTTTTTGCTCTATATTTTTGGATGCAAGTTGCAAGATTTGTATAGAGCAGTCACAGTCAGCACTTAAATGATTCCTAATGGAGGACGCTTTTCAAAATGGCCGCCCCAAAGCGATTTTAACACCTTATAATGATGTTTTAATAGCACAAAAGGGGTGAAATGGCCCCCCCAGTTTTACAGTGTTCCCTATTGTTGATTTTGTCTCTCCATAATTTGTTGAGTTATTCAGTACTAACATAATTGCAATTTCGTTTTATCTTTGTCTCAGTTATTTTATTGGATATAATGATTTTTGTTATGTTTAGGGTTTAATGGATTGGAGGATTTGATTATCCAGTACAATTGTGTTATTGGTGATATTGCACTCCAAGAGTGATATAGGGTTGTGGCGCTTAGCCAGCTGCGACATAGACAATTGCAATATGATATTATGACGCTTTCCTAATGGCCCCGCATAATAAAATTGGCAATCGAGCAAAAAGGAAAGAGGAAAGAAGATTTCCACACGTTATATAGTGACATATGATGGACAATGTCTGATCTGAAGCTGAAGGACAAAATCGGCAGCACATTTGGGTATTGCCACAGACACAGCGTTGGATTATGTGTGGAAATCTTTGTCAGCTGCAAACAGCTTGCATCTTCTTTGATTCTTCCCATGACAAATCTGCATAGGACTATGAGCGAAACCCCAATGTTAAGTTCAAGCTCCCAATTATTTAATTGAATTAACAAAAAATCAATCCGGAGTTACCCCTTCATGTCGCGATATGGGTTGTAAATGTCTAGTTTGTCGAGTTTCCCTGTTTGTGAGGGTAAAGTGTATAGAAGAGTTGGACCTCCACCAATAAACAGTCGAGGATCGACAGGTTCTGGGCATCAAAATAGTAAAAGGGAGAATTCCAGCCATTTCCTGAGTAATCTGGAAAAAAGCTCCTGCTTTCCTTTGGGGTTTGGGTTCCCGTACATTAGTTTCACCGAGCTTAACTTAGACATAAGAAGAGGGCTGATGTTCATTAATTCTTATCATGCTATGTATTGCCGGTAATGCCAGTCACAATTTATTAATAGTGCATTCCCATGGATTACATTTGAATGGCACATGATGTGTAGCAGATTCTAGGTGATAAGCCTTGAATGCCTACATATGAAAGTTTTGATCATTGTGATCATTATGGTAACCATGATTTTTGTTGTTTATGAAATCCAAACTACAAACTTGCCTTTAGAAGTTGTTGTTACCTGGATGAGTTGCTAATGTAGAGATTCTGAATTGGTTTTTTAATTAAGTATAGTAGATTTGTTTAAAAAATTCTATCAGAGATACTGTTATGGTTTGTTTATGAGTCTGACCCTTCATACACTTTACTCAACAATAGGGAAACCCATATAAATGTCGACCAGGAAGGGGTGTTGTAAATTCCGATTGATTGTTGTTAATTCAATATAATTGGTAGCTTGACTTAACGTTGTTTTCTCTCGGAGTCCTTACCAGATTTTTCATGGTAAGACATCAAAGACTAACACTGAAAACTAGGCCATTTCACCCTTTATGCTATGAAAATCAAGGTTGTTAGAGTCACATTTTGCGCATCCTCCATTAGGATACCATTCAATGTTGAATGTGACCGCTCTATATTACATTTGACATCAACAAATATACAAAACACTAACAAACTGGGCCATTTCATCACCCCATTTTTTGGCTAAGTACAGCTTCAATATGAGGTAGTTAAATATATTTGGCGGCCTTTTGAAAAGCGTCCTCTTATAAATACATTTAAGTGGTGAATGTGACGCTCTATAAATTTGCCATCACAATATAGGAAAACACTGAAAAACTGGACCTTTTTACCCCATTTTAAGGCATTAAAACATCATTATAAGGTGTTAAATAGCATTCGGGCGGCCATTTGAAAAGCGCCCTCCATTAGGAATACATTAAGTGGGGAATGTGAGCACTCTTACATTGACATCAACGAATACCACCACCAAAACACTGAAACACTGGGCCATTTCACCCTCACCCAATTTTGGCTAGCAGAACATCATTATGATTATGAGGTGCTAAATTGCATTGGCGGCATTTTGAAAAAAGCGCCCATCCGTTAGGAATACATTTAAGTAGTGAATTTCGCAGCTCTATACATTTGCACATGACCAAATATGGAAAACACTACAAAAATGGACCATTTCACCCCATAAAGTGGCTAATGAAACCGTCAGTCATATGGTGTTAAATGGTCATTTTGTGCGGCCATTTTGAAAACACCCCCTACACCCCCACCGGACGCTCGACACAACCCGTACCGCTAATTCCCTTAGCTTCATGACCCTCTCTCGACAAAGTGCCTGGGTAGCAAAAGTCTACCCTCACTTTTTTGGGGTGTCTGATGGTCTAGTCCCATGGCTGTGAAGATAACTTAGGCACTCCAATGCACCGGGGACCCACCCAGCCAACGGACTACGCCCACGCGCACTCCGTACACTATGCGATTAATTCTTTTGTAAACAGATCGCAATCTGAAGAAGTATAAATGAAACTGCATTAATGTGATTTTCGTTTTAGAACTCCATTATTTTTTTGACTTTTAAATTAATAATAAATCGAGTGCTTGAAGAATTTTTTTGAGAACATTTGACTATATATCATATCTATATATATACTAATATATATATATATCTATAATATCATATATATATTAAAATAAAAAATAGATATTCCAGTCGTACAGTCTTACTCTGAGGCTTAAACGTATATGCTCAGAGAAGTCCACATTTGACAAGAGATCAGTTGAACTCGGAAACGTCAGCTACAAGAAGGGGTAACAAATACACTTATTGACGACCACATCTTAAAAGCAAACAGGTAACCGAGAGAAGCGGCTCCTTCCAATATAACACTAAAGACTCACCATGGAACGTGTACCACTCGTCGTCACATACCACCCGATTTACCCAACCTTCAACGAAGTCTCCCACGACATTGGCCCATTAACAAGCTGCACCCACGGCTCCACAAAGGCCGTTACCAGATCTCCCCCGATTATCTCATATAGACGCCACCAAACCTCCGTGACGATCCTTGTTAAACCCAAATCGTACCTATCACCCAAAATTAACTCAAGAAACAAGCATTTTGTCAGCCGTGTAAACCCCGCTCAAAATTGTGCACAAATCAATTTCCCTATCACATAACTAACTGCCATCATTCTCTACAAAACAAGACACACACTGCCTTCACCCGTTCCAAATGTCCTATATCTCATTCAATGTTCTAGGTGTGGCTTACAATACGTAGGTGAAACTGGTAATGAGATCCGCGAGAGAATGAGAAATCACCGTTCTACAATCAAACTCCACAAAAGCACACAGAAAACCTGTTGCTGCTCATTTCTCACAGACTTCTCATTCTCTCAAGTATCTCCAATTAATCATAATTGAAAGTCTTGGTAACACATCGAAATTTCGTCGTCAATTTCGGAAACATACGGATCACTAAACTGGACACATACACACCTAATTGTTTGAACATAAGGGAATAACGTAGTTATCTCAACTTTATACGTATTTCTTACGTTTTCTCCTTATCATTGCAACACCATGGATTTTACATTATTTCTTAGTATGGGTCTCCTCAGTATTTCACTTGTTAATGTTTTAAACGCCACTGAAGCAGCTACGCAGCTAGTAGCGAAAGCTCTGGCAATGCCGTTTTCCGTTCTCTAATTTTGCATATTATTCTCACTTCACGGATAGCATCTTCACAGATCCGGCATCGCAAAATGTTCCGTTTGCTGATTTTCATTTATTTATATTATATATATATTATATATATATAATATATATATATATATATAGATATAGTAATATATATATATATATATTATATATATATATATATATATATATATATCTATATATATAATATTATATATATTATCTATATATATATTATATATATACTAATACACTAGCACTGGCGCAACACGGCCTTTTAAATTTTTAACCCCGAATAGGTAAGAGAATAAAGGTGCGCCCATTTCCATTCTCTAATTATATAATTATAGCGTTAATAAGGACTTTAGGGGAGACAAACTGTGTACCATGTCTATAATGGTTTGTGCTATAATATTTTATTTATTATATTTCCTCTGGAGATGTGCCAGTCATACGTTGTGTTGAAAAAAACACGTGCGCTTGGCTGGATTCAAACCAGCAACCTTCTATCTCTAGCACGACGCTCTTGCCATCTGAGCTATCAAGCCATGTTGGTAGAGGACGTCGATAAAGATATTATGCTCTAGTGTTGGTCCAAGGTGTCCTTCGCTTATATGTAAATATGTATTCTTATAGGTAATATAACCGTTCTTAGGCATGACGTCTTCTGACCAATTGTAGCACTAGGCAGGTTGGTACTTATATGGTATCAATAGAACGAGAGGGACATAGCTTTCTATGGTACCATAATCAATTGTCTGTGATATTCCTGTGGTCGTGCTAGATATGTGGGAACTTCTCTCCCTAAAGTGGTGGTCCCCTCCCACTTGGGATCACCCTGTATATTACCTATACCCCGGTGGATGTTGGGTTTTTTCGATGAATAGAGCGGACATGTCAATTGACAATTACATTAAATAATTTTGGCACCCCCAAAACATGTTTATCATTCCCCCTTCGTAACGAGGTGTTAAAGGTGCTTGTTCCGATTTATGTCTATTGGTGGTTATCTACTTGGTATGAGGGCCTGGCACTTGCACATACTTCCCATCAAGTTCGTGGGAAAAAACTTGTGTTTCGAGGGTAGAAGCAAGGAACATATTGGCAAAGCCCTATTCAATCTGTGCTATAATTGATGGCTAACCATTAAAAACGACTGGTTTTTTTTGTATAAATATCTTGGGACTGAAATTGATTTGAGGGCCCAAAGTGTTCGTGACGACAATGAGAAAAATAACAGGATTTTTATTGATATAAAAATCGATACTTCTTCCGGGTAAAATCAAGGGGGTCCCAAATACTATCAGAACACGCACCTTTTTTTTTAAATTAGTGCCTGTGCAGGTCGACTTACTCACCGGCAAATTTTAGTTTACCTTACAGTCACGTTATAACCAAATATAAGATCAACTTAGTAGATTTCCAATTAAGTGAGACTTCTTGCATATTTACACAGGGGTGATATTGATATGGGGTTCAATCCCCGGCCATGCGGAGACTAGGCCTTTATTGCCATTTCAAAACATATTGTCTTCAAAGTACAAAGTTACTGTACAGAACCGCTGTAGAAGTAATTATAGTCCGCCGTACTCACAGTCCGGCCACAATTGTAAAGAATAGGGCACTCGATTCAGTTGACTCTTCACGCAACATTAGTTTCACACTTTATTCCGTTGTCGTTTATGGAGCCCGGACTGTGGCTCCAGGCGGACTATAATTGCTTTCACACCTGCTTACTGGAAACTGATACATTCAGTTCTACAATGGTCTGTTAATGATAGAAGGACTTATGCCATGGTTAGCCAGAATGTCAAATACGCTTTGTGCTAATCTCTTAATACAAGGTTGGCCCATTTTTTGATGGCCAAATAAAAACTTGATCGTGTTATGGATGCATTGATATAAGAGCGCGTTATTTTTCCAATGTTGTGATAAGGAATGATATTTTGCAGTGTCAAAAGTAATGTTCAAATAACAACGTTTAATGAAATAATTACTGGTGTTTTCGGCCTGATACTTCAATTTAAACATCCAAGTTATCTTAGATGTGAATAATACCTTAATAGCTATATTACTATACATTGTATGAGTACCATGAACTTTTTTATCTGTGGCCATTAAAATAATTCCTCTTACCTCTCACGGTGAACGGACAGACCTAAAACTTTTAATGAAGTCTCACTTATTTTGAAATCTGATATATAGTATGTGTGCATAATCTTACATGCGGATGTTACAACACGTGTCTGTCGCAATGCGATGACAACTTAAATTTTGTTTTTTTAATAACTCCTATAAAGGGCGAGGTTCACGAAGCGTAGATCCTTAAAATCGGGACCATCTTGTTCCTTGATCTTCTAACTTTGTCCTGAGGTCAGGCGGTATTTTAAGGGAACAAATAATTATTTTGAGGGAAGGGAATAATATTTCAAAGGAACGAAATAATATTTTGAGGGAACAAAATAATATTTAAGGAAACGAAAATGTATTTCGAGGGAACAAAATAGTACTTCGATATCAGATCACTCGATTGTGCTGTTGGGTGTATGTATGAAACCAAAAAAATATATACTTGTAGACCAGTTTTTTATGCTGATTCTGAATCCGATGGATGCCAGACGAGCAACCTTGAGCATTTTTGTAAAAACGCAAAAAATCAAAATGGCCACCAAAACACAAAACATTCATCTCTTGTTCACTCAAAAGTTGTGTTTTTTCATCCCGTCTCGTTTAAACATCCATTGTGACCAATTAACATAGGATTCTGTAACCACGTATCAATGAATTCAATATGGCCACCAATACAATAAAGTGTCTGATCGTGATCTATTTCTGACTGAAGTTTGGTAATTTGGTATCGATCCTGGTGTTTTGGCAGTCAAGAAATTAATTAAAATCATAAGACATATTTTAAAAAAATGTGATAATAAATTCCGTCATTATAGGATCCAAAGATGGCTTCCAATACTCTAAGATGGCTATAATTGATAGCTGTGTCCAACCTAGTACTGCAATGTTTGTGTATATACATGTAGTCAATCAGATCAATGTACATATCATTAGGTAATCAGAGGAATCGATACATGTAAGATGCCATCCAAAATGGGTATCCAATATGGCTGGAAATGGCACTTACGAAGCGGCGAAAAATCCGATCACTAATAGTCTAGAGAGATATGTATCTTTGTTGTTGGTAGGTTTTAGGAGTCCATTGGCATCCATGTTGGGGTATTTGATGAATAACAACTCATTGACACTTAAGATAGCATTACTGGGGTTTTTGGAAGTGATAATCAAACTAAAAACACAAAATATATATCTTTAGCCTACAGCGTGAATGAATTACTGACCTTTACTGATTGACATTTGCAGCCATATTGAACGCCTATCTTGGATGCCATCTTGCAGATATCAATCACTTTGATTATGTTATGATATTTAAATGGCTCTGAAGCAGTTATAGCGATGTACACAACATGGCAGCTCTTGCCTTTAAGTAGTAATGGAATGTTGCCATTTTGAGCATCTTGAATGGTTGATTGATTAGCAAATAGTTGAAAGCTATTCATAATTGTTTCAATTAATATATTGCTGCTAAAGCATTGGTATAATATATCAGTTACCATTCTACGGTCAAAGTAGATAGAATCGAGGCTTTGTTGTATGGACCATATGGAAATTTCTAATAGGTGGTGAATGAATCCACATTTTATTGGACACCATGGGTTTGACTGTGGACATTGCAAAAAAAATTGAAAAGGTTTGAGTAATTACATATGAGTTTTTAAGTTGTTTTGGTTGGCCATTTTGAATTTTTGCGTTTCCTCGAAAAGCTAAGGTTTTTTCGTCGGGCATACCATCGGATTCGGGTGATGTTGTTTTTTTTCAGCAGGAATAACTGGTCTCTAGGAAAACAATGCAAAACATTATATAATGTTTAAACAAAGGTCACATGGTCTGTGTAGCCTGGACTATTTTCAAAGTTTTTACATTGGATAGTCAGTGGAAGATGTTTTTCTAGGTGAATTGCCAAACCGCATCTTTACTTTATGGCTACAGAATGGAAGACATAGAGCAGGCCATTCAGAAAGGATTTCTCACAGACATTGCAGGATGCGTTAGAGATACTCAAGCCCCTCATGGAAACGCTGCTTGATGCAAAGCAAAATGTAAGGGAGATTGTGGTTGCGTGGCTCAATCTGGCCAATGCATATGGATCTGTAGCTCATAAAATCTACAGTTTGCTCTGGAATGGTACCACATCCCAACTGACATGCGTGAGCTGGTACATAACTATCAAGATAAGATGTTTGTGAGGAGACGCCACAAAGAAGTGGACAAATGACCAGGAGCGTCCAAGACCATTTTAATGGGGGGGGGGGGGGGGGTTGAGGATCTTTGTCGCAAAAACCATGGTCCGGATTAATGAATTATCCAAATTTGTTGGTAGGGCCAAATTTTTTTTCCACTCGGTTCCAAATCTTATGGCGGGGGGGGCGGGGGGGGTCCACCGCAAAAAACGGCTGCACGTTGCCTATTGATGTCATTCAAAACCAAAATCCAAATGGGAGAGAGGCGCCGAACAAAATCAGCCATCACAAATGTCAATTGCGACAAGTTACAAATTTTGCCGACAGGAATTTTGGTAAATGGAGGGAGTCCCCCACCCCCCACCCCCTCGAGGACGGCCCATGATAAGATCCTCTACTCATGGTCACCAGAAAGAAAATGCTGAACTTCTACCTAAACACTATACAGGATACCTGCATACACCATCCAATTGAAGACATTGAATAAACGGTCTTGAACTGGTGCTGGTGGGGGACATAATAACTGCCACTATGAATGCATATATACAACTGTTGCTCAATACGATTCAGGAAGGTTTATAACTGGAGACAATGACAAAGTCTTCGTGATATGTCCATCAGCCAGTGTCAGTCATCGTTCGAGCAAGAACACCATCAAAAAAGAAGGATGAACAAGCAAATCAAAACCGCATTAGCCTCAAGTCAGACAAGGGCACTTACTATGGCAATGTTACCTGACTGAGAGAAAAGACAGCAGGAATGTATCTAGAACAGTGGAAGATGGAATGTGGTGTGGGATGAAGACGACTGCCAGGATCATATCCCGCCAGAAATAGTTACCACGTCACAGAGATCAAATGTCACCATCTATTCTCCTGCCAGGAAAGAAAGTGTTTTCATTGAATGAACTGACAGTATGACAAGAAGAGGAATAGCACAAGGCAAACACCGAAAAAAGAAGTGCAAATATGAGACCTTATCAAAGAAACACGAGAAGCTGGATGGGAGCTGTTATACTTCCCGTTATAAGTGGGGTCCAGATGATACACCAACCAGAGTCTGAGAACCTGCTTCAATTCCTTGGACTGATAAAGTAAATCAAGAAGGCAATGGACTCTGTATCAAGAATGGCTCTACTAGCTACCTATACATTGTGCCTCACAAAACACAACAAGACCTTTGGTACTTGGGAGTTAATAATACATTCCCCAGTTTACCAAGCAGAGGCAGCATCACAACAAGCTAGATTCCTGTGACCAGCCACGTCTTGAATTGAGCTTGGAAATGGTTTCCATTCTAAGGAACTGCAAAGTTAAGTAGGGGCATCCACTTGGCACGGAGGCTTGCTTGTCACTTCGAATCAACTATTCCTAGCTTCATAAGCCCTGCATATTCACATATGTAAATGAAGAAAAGAAACATCCAAATGATACCATGACAGTTACTGCAACTGAAGAGGGGAGTTTCCCGGGACCAAAACGCTCAACCCACTACCGTCCTTCCCAAGTCGGGGGCAGTCGCAGTAAGCTGGATAGAATGGATTACAGGGTGTAGTATATAAGCCTGAGCTTGATATTATGAATAACCACAAATACTGTGCCCGTCCGATGATGCAAATCAAGCCAGAATGCGACCACATCCGGCCATTGTTTTCAATCTCTCCGTAACAGCAAAGGTATAGTTTCGATTTTTAGAATTTCCTATGTTACATCCATGGAGAAATAAATCGGTAAAGCAGCATGAAAATTATAGTAAGCAAAATGAATACACCAATATATCAAGATCTAACATGCATTATAAAAATGCAGTTTGATTTCAAAGTGTAATACACTAACCAAAGCACACATGAACTTATAATTGTAATTATTTAACATTGAGTGAATAGGGAGCTTCGTGTTTTCGTGGACTTTGATGTGTTAGGTGTGGATTCAATATTCAACAAGCGGTTGCTTGCTGGTTCTGTCTGGTACAATCCGGTTGTAACCGGCTTCTATGAAACAATGAAATAGAGTTAAATTGTCACGAACCGCTGGTCAACTGGCAGTTTTGAAGCCGATGCTCTGTAAAACAATTACCGCTGTATGATTTTAACGCTTCAGGTAGTCTTGTATGATTTTAACGCTTCAGGTAGTCTTGTATGATTTTAACGCTTCAGGTAGTCTTGTATGATTTTAACGCTTCAGGTAGTCTTGTATGATTTTAACGCTTCAGGTAGTCTTGTATGATTTTAACGCTTCAGGTAGTCTTGTATTATTTTTAACGCTTCAGGTAGTCTTGTATGATTTTAACGCTTCAGGTAGTCTTGTATGATTTTTAATGCTTCAGGTAGTCTTACGGAATAAAGCTCATGCACACTAGTCATTGTGTACATCAGCTTTTATCCAGGAAGCTATGTGTGGATTTCTGACGTTCAAATTGCGCGCTCAAGCGTAATAGATAATTGCTTTTAAAGGTGGTTGTTCCGATTTATGTGTATCGTGTTCTCTACTTGATATGAGAGCTTGGCACTTGCACATACACCCCATCAATTACCGTGGGAAACAAACTTGCGGTTTTGATGGTAGACGCAAAAATGCATGTTGCAAAGCCCTATTCAATACTGTGCTAATAAAGTGGTTAACCACTAAAACGGCGGTTTTTTGTTTGTATCTTGGGAATGAAATGGATTCGAGGGCTCAAATTTCAGGACGACAATGAGAAAAATATGGCCTTTCATCTGATATCAAAATCGATACTACTTCCGGGTAAAATCAGGGGGGTCCCAAAGACGATCGGAACACGCCCCAATTGGCTTTGGCCTTTCAATGGGACTTGCAAAACAAAAATGTGACAGATCCTTTGGTATTTCAATTTTGTAAATATTACTCAAACAAATCACTTTTAATCTAATTATATCTTTTTAGCGATAATTGTAACACAACTTCGGAGGTTGAAGTAAATCTTTTTGTTTATGAAAAATGAAAACGCCTTTGCTAAGGCGTGACAGTTTGTTTGTGAGTGGAGCTTCAACAATACGGATTCTGCAAATTAACCCAACCACTGACAAGGCCTCTTTATTTGGAGTAGCCCGACCCTGGCGTTTTTCGCCAATATCGTCGACATTGTTGCCTAGAGAATAACCTGCTGCTTGTGATAATATGCCCATGCGCATTGCGGTTTCGAAAATATATATATATTGGTATGACGTAATTTATGCAATATATTGGCGCATTGTATAATATTTGAGAATATAAATTGGATAAAGTAGAAGAATAAAGAACAAACGGTTAGATTTGAACATTTTCACTTACGATGTTTTTCGTAGAAATGCGTCGGAGCTACACCTTCTCTTCTATGAGGTCCCTGATAGTTATGGTAATGAGGCGGTCCTTTTAAACTAGTTGGTAAATTCGGTGGTGGTCTTTTGGGTCTGGTGTTTGAGGTATGTCCTGTGCCAGGCGGCGCATAGGCAGGAGGGTAATAGGTTTTACCCTCGCTTTCAAATTCTTCCCTAGAATGCTCGGATGGAGGTGCATTTGGCACGAAGTGTTGTGATGGTCTTGGTGGCAGCGGTGGGTACCCATAGTCCATCGCGGGATACCCTGGTTGTCCCATAGGAAGCTGTGGATGTTGCCCATGGCCCATCGCTGGGTAACCTGGTTGTCCCATAGGAGGCGGCTGCCATTGTTGTTGGTGTAAAGAGTGTTGCCCATAGCCCATTGCAGAGTACCCTGGTGGTCCCATAGGAGGCTGATGCTGGTACGTGGTTTGCTGTCCGTAACCCATTGCGGAGTAGCCGTATCCCGGTATACCTACAGGTGTTTGCCCATGATGACTGGAATGTTGTCCATGATATGCCCCCATTGCGTAGTATCCTGGTATACCGGTTGGTGGTGGTGGTGCGTGATGATGACCATAATGGTATGTGACTGCCATAACAGGCGGTGGTGCTGGTGGCGCAGCATGATACACATGTGTGTGACCATAAATGTAAGGCACACTATACCCGTAACCGTGAATTGCATAACCACCGTGAGCGGATTTGGTTAGTGGTGGTTGTGCACCTCCAGCGCCATGAAGGCTGGTCTGGTATCCGTGTTCGCTGTAGCCAGGGATTACTGGATGATAGCTGGTAGACGTGTGGGTCGCGTAGTATGATTCAGGGTGTGGTCCAAACATTGGCGATCCGTAGTCTGCGACATGATTCGTGTTCATTTCTTCTGCCTGTTTTACATTATGTCCGCCGCTTTGCGCGTGGCCTCCTAGGCCTACGGAATACTGGAATGAGTTTGATCTGCTAGAAGATTGCGGCAGCTGCTGAGGCGATTGACCGCCAGTTATTCCGTATCCCGAAAGACCAGCATTTTGTGGTAAAGGTTGTGGAGCACCACTAGGTAATTGACCACCACTTGTGCTAAAATGATAGTTCTGACTGTGTGAATTCCCTGGTCCCGGAGGTACAGGATTAGTGGGCTGTGATTTCCCTGTTTGGCCTGTTTCCCACCGAGTTTCGTAAAAGAAACTGGAATCTGCATTTTGAGGGTTAACTTGACCTGTCTGTGGCAGGCCACCCTGTGGAGTACCACCACTTCCGTAAATATTGTAGGAACTGTGATATGTTTTTCCAGTTTGTGTCACACCAGCGGACGATGAACTTCCAGGCAATTGAGTCCTACTCGAGGTCGATCTTGAACCAGTTTGCCCTTGATTTGCAGTGATGCCCATTAAGTTCTGCGCTCCTGTAGCTCCTGCAGAACCACCGGTTCCGTAGGTCTTTGAAGTTTCCCACCTGTACGATTGGCTCGACGGCGCTCCAAAAGCTCCACCAACTTGTTGTTGTTGTTGTTGTTGATGTTGTTGCTGTTGTTGTTGGCCTTGTTGGAATGCCCCTTGGCCTGTATAACTTGTACTGTAACTCTTAGAGCTTGTTCTAGATGTTTGCTGTTGCCCTAATTGTTGGACGGCTCCTGGTAGTTGTTGTCCTTGGCTCCCAGAACTCGTATAACTAGAGCTGGAATGTCGTTGTTGTTGTTGTCCGGATTGTGGGAAGTTAAAGGCTCCTTGTTGTGGTTGTTGTGGAAAGGCTCCAAATGGTGACTGCGGGGTCACGTAGCAAATGCTAAGTGCAAAGAGCAGCAGAAACAGTGCTTGGTGCGCCATGGTGATGTTGAACTAGCTGGCTGCACGTAGCGTCCGTGCACTTCTTCTTACGATCAACCTATGGATGAAAATATAAATGCAGAAAGATTTATGTGAATTTACAGGTGACATACATAATTATTTCGATTGTGAGTATATGAATGCCACTGAGAAAGTCAAAACTAAGATCAGTAATCTCGTCCCCCGAGTTAGTATTTTTTGCATCACCGCGGTGGCCTAAGTATTGTATGTGGCCCAATCTTACGCACAGATTTAGTCGTTTCTGCAAGGGCTTAGGAATTTTGGACTATACTGGGTTGGTACATTTTGTGACCCCACTTTGTCTACACCCAGTTTTGCTCAGAATTCAGCAGCCTTTACGGAATAAAGTACAGTATCACGTGCACTTTATTCCGTCAAGGCTGCTGAATTCTGAGCAAAACTGGGTGCAGAAAAAGTGGGTGCAGACAAAGTGTGGTCACAAAATGTACCAACCCTGGACTACTGACAAATCAGTGTGAAACAAACATCTGCTCTAACAGGCTGCCCCCAAAACGGTAATACTTGGGGCAAAGGCATTTTTGTTTTTAGTTTGCTATGCGCTAAAAGCCAAATAAATGAAGCTTTTTGTTTGGCGTTTATTTCATTCCACTCTGATATGCAGAACAAAGACATGCTTCATTTAAAAGGAGAGTGCAAAATCGGATTGGTCCGAATCGCGTTGATTACTTTGTAAGATTGCGAGAAACATGATTTTGTAACATACTCAAAACTGAAAGTTATATCGACTGACTATTGAACCTACTGAAGACATTGACAATCCCTTTGGACTTCATTATAGTCAATAACGTGTGAACATTTTCTTGTTGATCAGCAATAATTTGGTGTAGGTTTTTTTAATAATCAACCCATTGGCAGACATGATGGAAGTTACATTACACTGAATGCTGAAACTAAAACCAACATACAATCAGACGCTTCCGTTTTGTATTCCCAAGGAAGCTGCGAATCTGTAAACAGAATAAAACAACAACAAAAGAATCCTATATCCCTTACGTCCCTAGAGGAAAATGACTACCAACCTGACGATCACCGCAAAAAAGGAGGTAACCTCTTGTTAGATCTTAAGGGCACATCCCCTCCCCAAACACAAGGCAGGGGTCCGCTCCGTAAGGGATAATGGACTAGGGAAGCAGTTGGAATTGAAAATAAAGAATAACAATAAATAACAGAAGGGAAGAACTCAAGCCAACACCTCTCTTGTTAGCCGTGGCAGCTCCAACGATAAGAGTTTGGTAAAACACGATGACAGGAATCATAAAGTCTTCCTTAATATAAAGGAAGTATGTTCTATTTCTTGTCCTTTAAGCGAAAAAGATGTGCTCTGAAATCAAGTAAATTCGTGTTTATTCATGCATTTCAAATGCTTCAAGACACTCATTTTTTGTTCTACGTATCGGATTGGAATGAAACAAATGACAAATGAAAGTTTATTGGCTTGAAAGGAATACAACCAAGACACGATGTGTACTTTTGTCTTTTAAAAACGCCATTCTCCCGAGTGTTGACTTTTTGGAGGGCAACCTGTGGATATTTTCCATAACATTCACCCTAAATCAATAATTAGTGGCTAAATTTAGGACGCCATACGGTAATTTTGTTTGTGTTAATTCCCACTGACCTCTGGGTCAGTGGTTTATTCAGGGAATTAGTGACAAATTCATAATTCAAATACCCGTTGAGGCTTGTTTACCCTGTGTGATTGCACGAGAGTAAATCCAGAAACCAATGCAGCTTTGACTAAGGATTGAACAGGGCCCCTTCCGGATTTTACAAACAATGTAGGCATTTCGGTTAAAAGTTTTTTAGGGTAATTGGATACTGGATTCAAAATTTTGCTTTCCGCTTTTGTGACTAAAGGGTTCACAATTTTGTAACGTTCCACTGGTTTTTAAATCTGCACGAAAATAAAGCGTACATCGTCAGGATTAAAATAAGGTATGTTTGCAGTATAATGCCACTGCTCTGGTGAAGCTGCGGTTGTAGATGATTATTTGGTTGCGTCAAACTATATTCTGACTTTGCGTGGAATTTGTAGTATTTCTAAATTTTCAATTATTTTTTTAGTTTGTGGGCGTGTTTTAACCACCCTGATTGTGTCCACCATTTTGCATCCTTAAGAAACATGTATCTCAACACAGTAAGATTATCGGAAAGCTTATTTTATTAGTTTTAAATTGCTGCAAGGGTCATTCACATCGGGTGGGTATACGCCGAGTTACAGTCTTTTAAATTAAGTAGTGGGTTTTGTATTGAGCTATGTCCACGGATTCACATTAAAATGAACGGCGTTCATGGAAGCAAATCAATGTCCAGAAGGAAATCTGGCTATAGACCGTATTCAATAGCCAGCCATGTTGGTGGACAAGATAGACGCATTCCAGTCCTACAATAAATTCACCTGTCAATGATCCCTGTGCAATCGCTTAACATCGATCGATTGACAGCTTAATGTATTGTAGTCCTGGAATGTATGTATGCATCTTGTCCACCAACATGTCTGGTGGCTGACGTCATATTAAATACGGTCTATTTATTGAGTGCAGAAGTAATGTGACGATATTAACCCCCACTAAATGCAGTCGCAATTTACTATTGATGTATTCTATAACCTTCTACGCCTTCATCACTCATAAAAAACATTTGGAAAATAAAGTAACCTAATTGATGCATGTATCAGTTCTGGGAAGAGTTGAATGAAATACCATTTAAATTTAACATAAACATTAGTCTGGTGCTCGGCCCAAAGAACCTTGCATGTGACCTTGCGCAAGAGTCCACACAAATATTTTGATGGTTTCTAGGCAAGATTGACCTACTGAATCTAAATCTGGATGATGCCACTTTGGCATCCTTAAGCATTTTGAGATAGGGTAGGGGGTAAATTAACAGGGGTAAAATTTGTAAATGCTTCATAATGGATTAAAAGGTGTATAGTCATGTTCATCTGGTCCTATGGATTAAAAAAAGGTATAGTTTGCTATATCTAGGACATTTACTTTTAACACATCAAGTCTAAAATGGTTCAAGGTCATCCTGGGGTAAACAATTTAGAATGCACAGATTCTTTTCAAAATGGGCTCAAATTCTTCATTCTGTTTGATATTAATGTCAAATATAGGTTACACACTTTGTTGGACATTTGTGGTATAAATAAGGGGGAAATAATGGAGAAGGTCCACAGGGTCTATGGGGGTTAATCATTTTAGTCTCTGTTAGATACCCTAGCAATGATTGACATGAGGTAAATGTTTATTTTCTGTTTTAACATTCCCATACGAACAATTTGAAACCAATTTGAAACAAATCAGATCGTTGTAAATATTTAATCCCATGATGACCTTGAACAAATTTTGGTCTGTAGTGTAAACACAAAAGGTTGCGGGTATAGCAAACTATACCTTTTTTTAAACCTTAGGACAAGATAAACACTACTATACATATTTTCAAATCCACATGAAACATTTACAAATTTTACCCCTGTTAAATTACCCCCTTCCCTATCTCACAATGCTCAATGATGCCAAAGTGGCATCATCCAGATTTGGAATCAGCAGGTCAATGTTGCCTAGAAACCATCAAAACAATTTGTATGGACGCTTGCGCAAAGTCATAGGGTCGAGCACCGGACTACATGGACATACCCCTATCATCAGCTATTTGCTTCGTTGACTGCCATGCATTTAAATGGGAATCCTCGGACAGGAGCAAAACTAACTGCTTGATTCAAAAGACCGTAAGCTCAGTGTACCCGATGTGAATGATCTTTGCAGCAAATTAAAACCAGTAAGTTAAGCTTTGAGATATATGTTTCTTAAAGGCACTTCAGTGATTTGCTAAATCAGAAAATAAAAAAAAATCATTAAAATCAGATTTTTGCATGTATGTAACAAGTACAGGTATCCTAACATACCCTGCAAATGATAAGACCAGAAGCAACCTAATAAGGACAGAATCGGAAATTTTAGTCATCACTGTCCGTTCGGACACTTACTACAACACATAATTGAATGGGGAATCGTATTTTGGAACACTGCTGTTTTCTTCCTTTTCTGTCAATTCTTCAGTTGGAAAAGGTAACTTATGAGAATTCTACAGACTTATCCTTCACTTTGAAGCTATTCCTGCAATTTCAAATATTTTTCAAATCACTGATAGTGTCTTTAAAGATGTAAAATGGTAGACACAATCAGGGTCCTATTTTTTCCGACTCACCCTGTACCTGGTTTAAACACGGCAACAAACTAAATAAAATATTTGAAAATTTATAGAATCCTACAATTTCATCCCAAGTACGTTTTTTTTTTGCCCATGTTAGCTAATATAGTTTGATGCAACTAATTAATCATTTCCAACCGCAGCTTGGACTGAACAATGCATTATACTGACAACTCTCTGTAATATGAATCAATAACCAACCATGGGAGAGGTGATCTGTTCAATCCTTGAATGAAAGCTGCATTGATTTCAGGACTTGATCGCATGCATTCACACATGGTAACCTACGAGATCAATAGCTGTATTGAACGACACAGCTGTCACTTTTTTGTGGCGATAAAGGTGAGAGCTACGTCACTTGTTTGTATGGACGTCCAAAATAGAGCAATTAATTCTTGATTGTGTGTGCAAAGTATAGACAATCTGAATATTTGGGTACACGTTACATATAGAAGTCCCAACTATGCAAAAAGGACAAGACACTATTTATTCAACTATCTTCAAAGGTACAGCTTAATCGGATGCCGGGAAGTGGGTTAAACGTTCGTTTATAAAAATTAAATTCTCTCCGCACAATAATGTTTGTACACGCTGTATAGGCGTATTATAGTCCGCTCAAGCGACTTGCCTTTATGTACTTTCCGCGTTGTTCCACTTCGAAGAAAAATTGAAATATTAACAGGCAGCGGATGGAAGAAGTTGATGCTAAAAAAACCTCATGAAATAAAAATAACTTATTTTTTGGATAAAATACAATTTTTCACCATATTTCAGAACAAGTTACGCTTTTAGTGAAAGTTACACTGCTGTTGGTTAACTGATACCTAAAAGTATTTTTAGTTCATCTTTTTAACAATTCAATAAAAAACGCTCAAGAAATTAAAGAAAAACAGAAAATATGCCAAATAATATGAGCCTATTCCGGTCCCATGTCCTCTGTGGGTCCATTATTTTAGATATGTGCATGATGACAATTATCAATTACTCAGCCATAGCACATGACGTTAACTGTTTTACAAAGAAATTGGTAAGCATTCCATATGTACCTTAACAAATTCCTTTGAAGTGAACTTTACTCCTTTTTGAGTGAATATTTAGTAGAACGAGTAAAATAGTGAAATGTGCACTCAAAAAGGAGTGACGTTCACTTTAAGCGAGTGAATGTCTATACTCTTTAAAAATGGAGGGCAACACATTTTAGAGTAGTGTTCACTCTCACTCTTTTGGAGTGAAAGTTCAGTGATTTCTCACTTTTTGGAGTGAATTAACCAACATATGCAACTATTTTTGAGTGGTTTACACTCTTTTTCGAGTGAATTAAGATTTACTCGTTTTTTCACTCTTTTACATTTAGAGAGTGGCCCTGTAGGACATCGTTTTGACTAATTTCTTTAATATAGCACTACGTTCAGTCTTGAGAATTAATTTATTTTTAGTGTACAGTGAAAACATTCTATTAACCGGCGTAGGAAATCTCGTCGGGCATTAAATTGAATCTTTTGCAAAGTCCCTTTAAAGTACAAAATCTTCATATATGACCAGTGTTAGGTTTGTCGGTCGTGATATATCTCCAAAATATTTAAAAGGCATCTAAACTCATTACTACTTAGCTCTTGATTACCGAAGGGAATCAGTACAAACCAATCGTCATTTCTGTTCGGCTGATCTCATGGGAACAATAAATTATAGTTCAAAATAGAAAAAGTTACCATTATTTTCATTGTTATCCACGATCACATGACTGTGTTATTGGTCTTTTCTGAAGATTTTAAGTAATTTTCTTCTTGAAAAGAGAATAAAGCTGTATAATTTTGCTCTCTAAATGTAAAATAGTGAGAATCACTCTTCATTCCATTAGAGTGAAATGCCACTCTTCAAGATTTAAATTTCAATCTACAAAGAGTGGATGTCCCTCTAAAACGAGTGAACTTCCACTCCATTGGAGTAAAAGTTCCCTTTTTGAGAGTTTCAGAATTTAACTCAACTGGTGTAATCACTGTAGGCAATCTAAAAGAGCGAAGTTTGCTCTTTCAGGTTGAAAATTCACTCATACATTTTGCTGAGAGAGTATCAAAAGTTCGGAGAAAAGACCAATTCCGTACATCGCCACGTGTATCATCCCTCCGGTTCGATTTCTATAATATCTGTAAATGTTGATCTCTAATTTGTAACATTGTGGCAAAATATCCTATATAAGAAACTTACCTTTCTCTTTATTTCTTGGTTTGGGCGCCCTTATACTCCGATGAAATTATAATATTTCCAGTAAAAAGTGAAGCATTGAAGAGTACGTTTCACATTGCCGCACCTTTGGTAGGTCTCATTTAGCCAGCGCAAATGCGATGTACGAATTTCAATCAATATATCGGCAATTTACTAATTATTATGCAGGCTAGTAGTGCTGAATTGATTTATTTGTGTCAAATTTATTGGAATGAAGTCGCCATTCCTTTAAAATTTTAATACATATAAGTAATAAACACATATGACGTTTCTATTGTTCATCTGTCAATACAATCGAAAGATTTACACCATAACAAAAGAACTTGCACGCAAACTATTCCAAAGTATGAACAAATTATTCATGGATCGTGATTTATGTCGTCTCAACCCATAAGCATGCCAATTATCACCAAAGGAGGGGAGTATAATAAGAAAAAAATCAAACGGCATTGTTAACATTTATTATACCGGTTTTTTTTACGGAGAAAATGCATTTCAACATATATACCTGATACTTAAACAAATGTATATGGGTGAGAAATTACAAATGTAGAACTTCGCAAACAAAAAGAGAACAAAAGGAAACTTAACTGACCAATGTGAAACACACACACATTATTATTGTATTAATAAAAAATATGTATGGATAGGCACTTAGTTCGACTCGACTAGAAATTTGAGACTCTTGCAAATGTGGTAGGTACTTTTGTTACTCTTATTATAACACAATTCTACCAACTGTATTAAAATCGATTTGATCCTACTAGCAGTATAATTGATATTATATTATTAAAGACACTATCAGTGATTTGATAAATCAGAAAATCGGAAAAATCATCAAAAATCAGATTTTGGAATGTTTGTAACAAGTATAGGTATTCTAACACACCCTGCAAATGATAGGACCAAAAGCAACCTAATAAGGGCAAAATCGGACATTTTAGTCATTACTGTCCGTTCGGACACTTACTACAACACGTAATTGAATGGAGATTCGTATCTTTGAAAACTGCCGTTTGCTTCCTTTTCTGTTAATTCTTCAGTTGGAAAAGGTAACTTATTAGCATTCTAGAGACTTATTCTTCACTTTTGAACTAATTTCAAATAGTTTTACTCTTTCGGATAAATCACTGATAGTGTCTTTAAATCTAACCAATTTAACTCAGCGAGACACTATCCAATAATCATATTCTGAATTTTGAAGTATACTTCCGGTGGGCATTGATTCTTTGCTCTCAACGATTTACCGGATTCCCAGGATTCATAGCAAAAATTCCAGATGACATCAGAACCAGGGCAAATACGCATGCGTGTATGAACGAGTTCGAATGCTAAAAATTCGAAACCGAAGGTAGAAAAGTGCTTGAAAGTTTTTTTTTTTTTTTTTTTTTCACACACATTATTATTGTATTAATAAAAAATATGTATGGATAGGCACTTAGTTCGACTCGACTAGAAATTTGAGACTCTTGCAAATGTGGTAGGTACTTTTGTTACTCTTATTATAACACAATTCTACCAACTGTATTAAAATCGATTTGATCCTACTAGCAGTATAATTGATATTATATTATTAAATCTAACCAATTTAACTCAGCGAGACACTATCCAATAATCATATTCTGAATTTTGAAGTATACTTCCGGTGGGCATTGATTCTTTGCTCTCAACGATTTACCGGATTCCCAGGATTCATAGCAAAAATTCCAGATGACATCAGAACCAGGGCAAATACGCATGCGTGTATGAACGAGTTCGAATGCTAAAAATTCGAAACCGAAGGTAGAAAAGTGCTTGAAAGTTTTTTTTTTTTTTTTTTTTTCACACACATTATTATTGTATTAATAAAAAATATGTATGGATAGGCACTTAGTTCGACTCGACTAGAAATTTGAGACTCTTGCAAATGTGGTAGGTACTTTTGTTACTCTTATTATAACACAATTCTACCAACTGTATTAAAATCGATTTGATCCTACTAGCAGTATAATTGATATTATATTATTAAATCTAACCAATTTAACTCAGCGAGACACTATCCAATAATCATATTCTGAATTTTGAAGTATACTTCCGGTGGGCATTGATTCTTTGCTCTCAACGCTATTGACGATTTACCGGATTCCCAGGATTCATAGCAAAAATTCCAGATGACATCAGAACCAGGGCAAATACGCATGCGTGTATGAACGAGTTCGAATGCTAAAAATTCGAAACCGAAGGTAGAAAAGTGCTTGAAAGTACGCAATGGTAATGTTTCACATGAAATTAAAGAGACACTGGCACATTTGAAAAGTAGTGCGCCCTCAAGATTTTTCAAAATCGATATTTTTGCATGGTTGTAAGGCTTTTATATACAAAAGCCCTCACCCGAAATGATTAAGACCAAATCAGCTTCCTTATGGGTAAACAGAACGATTTTATAATTTAACGTCGCCGGCGACGTTAAATTCAGCAGACGACGAAAATGGCGTTTAACACAAAAACACGCACGCCGTATGCATGTTTCCCACGCTATGCACACTGTTTGATCGGTCTATATATAATCTTTGTGGTTTTAATATCAGTGAGTACGAGTCAAAAATATTCATGTATTATACACATTTGTCGGACATGTGTTGATTAATATTATGGAAAACTTAAAAGTTGGGCTACAAATTACCTGGATGTCTTTATCCTCATATCAATGTCCCTATCTGTTTTGGGGTATGTTTTTTTGTATGTGTAAAATATATCTCTGTTCTGACTATCATTTGAGAGCAAATTGAAGAAATTTCATATTTTGTGAAAATGTGCCAGTGCCGCTTTAATGAAAGAGAAATGTAGGGGAATATCAACGGAACCAAAAATAAGTGAGGGTCCATGCCCGAAATATATCGCAAAAAGGTGGAGTTTTTGGTTGTAATGTATCAGTATCATCATCATTTATTTCTATATCACAAAAAGTAACAATATACCACATACAAATACAATGGAAAAGAAGACCAAGAGGCCAAATAGACCAGAAGCGGCTTCCCCTTAAATCAAATGTCACATGAAAAAAACTTTATTATTGCAACTATAACACACTAAATAAACAACCATTGATATACGAATAAACAGGCAAACAAACAAAACAAATGCCTCAAACAAGATCTTACTCAAATCTAATTCAACTATTTGTATACGAAGTCATTAGGTGATTTTTGAGAAGAGGTCTAAACTGTTTGAGATTGATTGCATTTTTTATGTTTTGAGGTAAAGTGTTCCAAAAAATGGGACCTGATGCCCTCACCCCCTTAGCAGCCAAAGTTATTTTGTTTTTCATTAAATATAATCATTGTTTTCTGGTTAAATGATTATGAATATTACTTCATTTCATAAAAATTCTCAAATAGCTTCAATATTGGGGGGTAATTGATCAGTAGTATGTTTGAAGAGAAACATTCCAAGCTCCAATTTATACATGTCAAAAACATTCAATTATTTGGTGATCTTGAAATAATGGTGCAGAATGACATATGTAATGGCTACCTGAGAGTATTCCTTACTGCACGTTTTTGTAACTTAAATAGCTATCCTAATAATTTTTATTTGTATTTCCCCATGTCAGTATTCCGTAGCTTATGAGGTGTAAAATAAGCGTACAATAATAATGAATGTAAATATAGTTTAGGGGTCGAAATTCTCATTTTGGTTAAGAACACCTTCTAGATTTTGTTAAAAAAAAAAATAGGCAATGCCATCAATAGGTCTTTCCATGTCAAATTTTTGTCAATTACGACACCGATGAATTTGGTTTTGCTTACTCAACCAGGTTTTTGTACGTTATTATAACACCCACGACCCACAATGACTTTTATAATTACGTTTTGTGAGCTGGTAACCATGATATTAGTTTTTTTTGTAGCATCTATGAGGTTTGTTCACCTTAAACCGTTTGTTACTTCTTTAAAATCTTCAATTGATATACAAATTTCATTTCAATATCTTTTGAATAAAGTATAGTATTATCTGTCCAGCAAGACGGTAATTTAAGATGAAGTGTTTTCACAATAGCATTAACGAATAAAATAAATAATAGTGGTCTAAATTGACCCTTGTGGCAACACCCATGCTATTTCTTTCGAAGTTCGATTACTAATGTTATAATATACAAACTGGTTTTCTGTAGTCTTCTGTTATACAGGTAACTTTTAAAACCATTCCAATACTACACCCCTAATACCATAATGTTCCAATTTATGAAGTAAAAACGTGACCTCATGTCATGTTTGGTCCTTTCCCTGCCGGCACTCATTGTTTTCTTTTCTGCTTTTGTCCTTTTTTGCATTGGGAGAGGTTTGATATGTCATCATTCCACAAAGCCACGTTGCACCCATCATTTTTGATATTTTGATAGTTGCTTTATATTATATTGTGTTTTAAATATATGTCAATGTTTAATGTTTAAAATCGTTATTGCTGGCAATGAACTGAAATGAAAAATGAAATCCAATGCGATCCAAATGCTATTTGTAAATCGATATACTCCAACTTAGTTTGCTTGCGTCCATTTGAATTATTTATTGTATCTACAGATCAATTATTGCCATTGATGTCGAGGTGGTCTATATAAATCAAACTGTTTCTGATTTAAAGGCACTACCAGGATTTGCTAAAATCGAAATCGAAAAAATCATCAAAAATCAGATTTTTGGCACGTCTGTAACATGTACGGGTGCCCTAACATATCCTGCAAAGATAAGGCCAGAATCACCTAATAAGGAAAAAATCGGATATATTTGTCATTACTGTCCGTACGGACACTTGCTACAACCACGTAACGAATGATAGTCGTATCTTTGAACACTGCCGTTTTTCTGCCTTTTCTGTTCCAATCCCTTCAGATGGAAAAAGTAACTTATGAGAATTCTTCAGCCCTATCCTTTCCTTTTTAAAGCTTTCCTGCAAATTAAAAAATATTTTGACTCTTTCGAGAATCCCTGATATTGGTCTTTAAGATCTTGTGCTTATTATGTAGTCAACGCACTAATGTAAACCAAGTCTTTCAATAATTTTCGAAAAACTGGCTAAGAATAGAAACTGGTCGATATGGCCCGTATAATTTTTGGGATTGTCTTTTTTTTACAGGGGTAAACAACTTTGGCTATTTGATTAATTTTTGCACAATACCGTTGATATAGACAAGTTAAGATCTTGTTTAAGGTTTAGATTGCATATCCCCATTCGCAACCTTTTAACGATATAATTTCCAATGTTTCATGGCCTGAGGCTTTTATTTGAAGCCAAACTTCATTATACTGTAAAGTACTTTCATATCTACTATCGGTTTCAAAATAAACTATGTTTTTTCTTTTTTTTAATTGTTTATCATAGTATTTTTTTTTCCTTTTATGATGGTAATTTCCTTGACGAGATTCTGTCCGATCTTAAAATAAGGAATAAATTCATTGGCAATCCTCTAAGGGGTTACTAATTAGATCTCCTGCAGAATTCATAAACTGGACTGATTATTTTCTCGTTTACTCGCCCGATAATGCTTTTTATAGTCTTCCATTTTTCCGGAGTCCATTTTTCCTTTGCTGCTATTTTAACATAGAACTGACTTGTTTGGATTTCCGGATCAGTGTATGCAATTTTATTTCTAAACGTTTTGTTTTCTAATTTTGAATTAGTTTGACGTTGTTGCCGTCTGCCGCGGTCTTCCTGAAATATATCGCCAATTTTGGATTTGGGACGCATGCGTTCAGCGTACTTGCATTGTGTGGAGTCATCTGGAACATTCCTTTGTACTTGCTACTAATTCTGGAAATCGGTAAAATCTTAATTTTGTTATTTTTTAAAGGTGTAAACACTACTTATTGCTATTGAAAAAGTTGGCAACCTTTTGGCATGTTTCTTTCACACTTTACTCTCACAGTTATAAAGCACTTCGTGCCAATTATTTTGGATACCATACATAGCTATGGTCGTCCTCTTCAACATGATACTATAATAGTACCAATATGCCGATTATGACACACAATGACGTCATAAAGCCCGCAGTCGAAAATCCAATTTTGCCCTAAAAGGTAGGAAATCGGATTTTCAGCTCTATACTATGATGGCATTTGACTGGTTTTACATAGACTTTTAGAGTCATACTTTGCAAAAAATTTAGGGTTCAGCATTTTTTATGTAAAAGAAGTAAAATTGTATTTCTACAAGTATTCAAAATATCACATCCTAAACACGTGATTTTTTAACGTAAAAATAATTTTGAATTGATGATTTTGATACCCCGGGTTGACCTAAAAAGGACCCTATTTATATTATGAGTTTTTGTACACCTTGGAATACAAGTGCCCCCGGGGGGACAGGGCTTAGGACTTTTAAAATAAAATTACCCGCCTATGACCTTGAACAAATTTTGTGATGTAGCTACCAAACTATAAATTGAAGAGGACACACTACATTCTAGGTCCTTGGGACATGAGGAAACTAATGTTATGCATTCTAAACAATCAGGGAAATTAAAATTATGACCCCTAAACCTTACCCCTTATATTTATCAACAACTCAGCCTAATGAAGTGTGGCAAAGGAGGTTTGAATTAGGACCCTCAAATTACTCTAAAAACTTGTTTTCCCACTATTAAGGCACTATCAGTGATTTACTAAATCTGAAAATCGAAAAAAATCTTAAAAAATCACATTTTTTTTGCATTTCTGTAACATTACAGATACCCTAACATCTGCAAATGATAAGGCCAGAGCAACCTAATGAGTACAAAATCCGATATAATCTTAATCGTTACTGTCCGTACGGACACTTGCTACAGAACACTTAATGATGGAGATTCATTATCTAGAACACTGCCGTTTTTTTCCCTTCTTCTCAATTCTTCAGTTGGAAAAAGTAACTCATGAGAAATTCTACAGACATATCCTCGCTTTTAAGCTATACCTGCATATTTCAAATATTTTTCACTTTTAAGCTATTCCCTCCCCCCCCCGCATATTTCAATATTTTGACTCTTTCGGATGAATCACTAATCATGCTAATAGTGTCTATCAGATAAAAAAACACCTTTTTGTGTACAATCTCTTCACAGACGCTCCGTCATCTCACTGGTCTCAAAAATATATTGGACCCAATTCTGATGGCACTGGTGAAGGCTATACGGCCCCCAGAAGTGACTCGACTGTTATATCCCCTACCAATTGCCATTTATTTGTAGGCCAAAATATGCCAGATCTTTTAAAAAAAGTGTTTCAAATAAATCTTACCATTATTATCATTGGCTTTTACACCATTAAGATACCACTAAAATAACAAACATGGACATACCCCTATCATTATTTTGGACAGTAATAATTACTTCGTTGACCGTCATTAAATGAGAATCCGTGGACAGGGGGAAAACTGACTACTTGATTCAAAAGCCTGTAGCTCGGTCTATATACCAACCCGATGTCAATGATCTTTGCAGCAAATTTCTGTTGTGTCAAAACTTAAAAACGTATTTTAAAAAATCTGGATACACCAGCTTTGAGGAATATCTAACCAGCTGATGCCTCAGGCACGACTGGTTCTGGTATCTGTAGTAGGGTTGTAAATGAGAATCTCATTCTAGAAGTTTGGGGAAGAAGGTTTGAAGATGTTTTTATATAGTTTGAAGGGTGCTGAATCAAAATTTTTGGGTCAAACCTCTGGGAAATGTGGAGAACTTTGTAAAATAAGGGGGTAAAATTAGTACAGGGGTAAATTTGAAATCAAGCCAAATTGTGTTTAAATGTACACCAATGTATTTGTCTCATTACATGGATTAAAAAAGGTAAAGTTTGTATAGGGTCCAACCTTTAGTTACTCGGCTACAGCCCTGATAAGGTTCACTGGGGAAGGCCTTTTTGATCTCAAGTTGGAATTTTGATACGCACATAGAGAATTACAGAATCAGATAAAAAGTACTGCCTTGCCTTGATTTCAAGCCAACCGCTTGTAGGTTATGTTCGCATATCCATGCCAGTAACAAAAATATAAAAATATGAATTTTGATGATTTTTTTGGTTTCGTATTAGCAAATCGCTGCTAATCCCTTTTTCACTATTTAATGGTTTGTTTCTACATTAAAGCAGTTAAATGGAATTGTACACGCTTATCCCTGATTTAAAACTTAAAAAAATGCATTTCCACATTTTTTAGACTCTCTCGCATTATCGCTGCTAATCCCTTTAAAGTGACAGGAGATGATTTTTTTAGGATACAAATTTCTCTCAAATTGCACAGGATCGATTGTAGACCACCTACCAAGAACGTTCCGAAGGTTTATTGGACAAACAAGTACAAATGAAAACAGCAAACCTTGTTTTGAACTTGCCTGACTCTCGTAATTGTCCCCCATAGAACACTGTGCTTTGACTTTCTGTCGTGCACGACAGAAAGTACTAAATCATCATATTATTACATAAAGACGGCATATTCAGCTTATTCACTTCAGGTGTGATCTAATACATTGGAAAGCATTCCAAATATGCAAAAAACCCGGGTACGAAAAAAATTGGGGGCGCTTCTTTCTGGAAATCTCATGTCCCTTTAACACCCAACAGTCGTAACAGCAGACGCCACAACCCGAAGTTCAGAGAAGTGCACGCTACCAAGGAAGCTTACAAATATAGCTTCTTCCCCAGGACCATTGTTGAGTGAAATAAACTCCCTGCTTCTGTTATTAACTCAACATCCGTCAACTCATTCAATCTCAAGCTATCGACCATTCTTAAAGTATTTACCAGCAGTAGGTTTTCACTGAAGTCTCCATGTAACAAGGTCTATGGTTTTTTTCAAAGTTGGTATGATTTGCCAAAAGGCAGCTATTGGCGACCAAACCAAACAGACACAGTACTTAATCAATGCTGCTATCTCAATCGGACATTTGACCGAGCCAAAGCCAAGAACAGGGATAACAAAACAAACCCCAATATGAGATAAAATGAAAACATGTATTTATTAATAGTTATATGCCTTATTATATACATACCTTAGCAAAACATAATATATATGTACTTATTAATAAATACATAATCAGTCTAGGAAATTTACAAATATGGGCATTATCCACTGCAAAATCTGAATTATCATCTACAAAAATCTGCACAATCTGTTGCAAACAATGTATTGTGAATTTGGTGATTAAAATATACATAGAGCCTCTATAACAATTATTTTTGTAAAAAATAGTATTTTTTTAATCTCATAATGAAAATGTTACATGAGCCTGTTAAATCTACAATACAATGTTAAAGCAGTAATTTTGAAACTATTTGCCAATGAGAATCTAGATTTTGGAGTGGATAAATATCATGCCAACATTTGGAAATTTCCCAGACTGATGAAGTGATGCAATACATAGTTAAGCATCTTATTATATGATGTGATCAAATGAGTTGTTTGTCGCTAATATTGATGTTAATTTTAATGTTAACCATCCTTTGTATTTCATTGTTCTGACAATCCTAAAAGTAACCATATTTATGTACTGCAATTCCAATGAGGCATTTGTTGTTTATATTGATTTTGATGTCTACCCTTTCCTTTGGTATTTTCTTGTTCTGAGCTGCACTAAACTTACATATTTCTGAATCTGCCAAGTCCAATGAATCCTTTATCGCTAAATACTACTGATTTTTAGAGAATCCAATTTTAATGTTTCCTGTCCCTTTGTTTTCTTTCCTTTGTTCTGAGTAACCCTCACAAAATTCCATATTTCTGGAGTCCAAGACGTCCCATGAATCATTTTGTGCAATAGATGTTGAGAATAACCCATTTTAGTGTTCATCTTCCTTTGTATTTCATTTTCTGAGCTGCACTAAACTTACTCATATTTCTGGAACGCAAGTCCAATGAATCCTTTATCCTAATCCTGATTTTGAGATAATGCCAATATTTAATGTTACGGTCCTTTGGATTTCGTTGTTTGAGTAACACTAAATTCCCATATTCTGGAGTCCAAGAAGTCAATGAATCATTTGTGCTAATAGATTTTGAGATAACCCATTTTAGTGTTATCTTCCTTGTATTATTTTCTGAGCTTGCCACTAAATTACCAATTCTCTGGAACTGTAAGTCAGTCAAATGGGGGATGGATTCAGCAAAGTGAATCCCAGAAAAAGGCAAATGAACCAAAATTGAAAACAGACTTTTGATTTTGCCCAGCAAATGACTTATTTTGCTGGATTGCACCACATACACTTTTTAGTTTATGAACTTAGACTCTGAGCACTACCACCTATGATACAAGTCTGTCTGATTGGCTCATCAAAGCGACAATTATTATTACGCCGCCTTCAAGAAATTGTCACAATCATTTCGCTTCATTTAGGTGGCTGCTCAAAGACATGCCTTACAAGCACACAAGCCTATCAGCAGTTAGATTGTATTATTACACCTAATGAATATTCATGAACATAATCATGCTATTTCATTGGCTGATTCCTATTACATGAGCTATTTCCCTAGGGAAATAGATTGAACTGTTTCCCTACAACCTCGTCCCCAGAGTCACAGTGAGGTGTAATAAAACAAATACTACATGGTTTATATCGGGAAATATGGCACACTTTTTCCCTTGGTACTGGCTACGGGCCTATCTTCAGGTGAGGGGTGATAGGCCCATAGCCAGTACCTCAGGAAAATAGTGTGCCCTATTTCCCTCTAACCATGTAGCAATTGTATAATATTCCCCATAGCAGCTCCCCAGATTACTGCAGGCTAGGCCAACAGTTCAAATGATATGAATCTCATTGAAGAATGAGTCCGGGGCAAGGAGATTGTCGGAGGAAGGTTATTATATGTATCTAAATGATCCCCTAGGAACAGATCATTTTCAGGATCATTTTAAATGATTCTCCAACAAGCCCCTTTATTTTTCCCATACAATGGTGAACATCCTTCGTCTGCCAGAGGAAGAGCCTACTAGAAGATACGCTCTCTACATACCACCTCATGGCAAAAGGAGACCTGGACGTCCACGCACCTCTTATTTAGCCTACATTTAATGTGTGCTAGGGTATGATAAAGGCATGATACAAACTGAGCAGATAGCCACACTTGCCAAAGATAGATGTGCATGGATAAATCTTGTAATCGCCTGCTCCGCAGCCGAAGGATGATGATGATGATGATGTAGATTTTATCTTCCTTTTATTGGACAAGTCTGTGGAAGAGTTACAGGCCTTCAGAACACTGTTCTGCCAATCAAACACACACAGACTCAACCGTGAAAATTACTTGCAACACCAACTCCAATAGGACTTCCAATCATTTCAACCTTTAGGTTTAAACATAAAATATCAACTACCCAGCCTAATTTAAAACACTGTAGTCATTGTTTCCAGTTTGTCTCTTACAAACTCCACCACCTCTGAAGAAAACATAGTGCATGTCAAAAGCTTAGGTATATGGTTGTTTAATTTCCCATTTAACACTAAAACACAGGGATATTGTTGGAAACAGTTTGGAAAAAAGTAAGAGATTTGGCAACAAAGCCAAAAAAATCTTTTCAGATATATTTTATTATTTTGAAATTGTTTTTTTTTCCATTGTCAAGCTTCCGAGAATTCTTATAAGGCAAGGCCTCTGGACTGTTCCCGGTTAATTCTTAAGGATGGGCACAAACACACTTATTTTCGCTGATTACCAATACAAACGAACTAGCAGGCGGACGCTGTTTTTGCACCTATCGAGGTCAAAGTTCCATACTAATTAAAATATTACAACTGTGCACTACTATTGTGTTAAATACGTCACACTCGTCATAGCAACTCCATAGCAACTAAGAACATGCTATAGCCCACGCTATTTTGTAAGCCATTTTGGAAATCTGCAAAAAACACTGCCTGATCTCTGCGATGGTAAACTTTCTGAACAAACTACATGCCTGACGATGTTCTTGGATATCTAAGGATCCTTTTATATTCAAGGGTCGCCTGGCGAAATCAATGAGAAAGTGCATTTTTCCGTGCCGTAAGTTTTAGTTATATATAATGGGCTTGGGCAGTAAACATCTAAGCGTCCACCAGTAAGCTCGCTGAATCAAGATGGCCGTCTGACCTCTAGCCTTTTATTACTCTATCTCTATGTTATAAGGCACCTTAGACTCTTTCTCCAGCAAGAGTCAATATGGCATCTGCCAGTTTTTCATAGTCTTTCAGCTCATTGTATACATGGCAAGATATCCGCACATAAAGCTGACCCTGTATTGCCTTGATAGGAACCTGTGTTTATTAAAAAAAGACAGAAATATTCATATTTAATTTGGTAAGACATAATAAATAATAATAAAATGCATTTATATGGCGCTCTACAGAAAACACAGTGGTGCTCTACAGAGAACACAATACTTAAAGACACTATCAGTGATTCGCCCAAAGAGTAAAAATATTTGAAATATGCAGGAATAGCTTAAAAGTGAAGGATAAGTCTGCAGAAATTATCATAAATTACATTTTCCAACTGAAGGATTGTCAGAAAAGGAAAACGGCAGTGTTCAAAGATATGAATCTCCATTCAATTATGTGTTATAGTAAGTGTCCGTATAGACAGTAATGACTAAAATATCCGATTTTGTCCTTATTAGGTTGCTTCTGGTCTTATCATTTGCAGGGTATGTTAGGATACTTGTACTTGTTACAGACATGCAAAAATCTGATTTTTTATGATTTTTTTCGATTTTCTGATTTAGCAAATCACTGACAGAGCCTTTAATAATCAAAATTAATATACAATTTGAAATATAGCATAATATAAGAAATCCAAATTAACAAAATTTTAAATATCAGTAAGTATGTAAGCCTCTTACAACACTGGAGTAGTGTGCCTCTCTGATGTAAATGGAAGCTTGTTCCAGAGGCTGGAACCAATGACATTGAATTATCTATCAATAAATCTACTGTTGGTACAAGGTATAACAAGTCCCGTAACATTGGAAGAGGACCGTAGCCTTGTCTAGTGCCATCAAAATTACTATCCAACAAATTATACAAATTGAGACCATGAGTGAGGTATTACAGAGCCTGTCCGTGAAGAGACTTATACACATAAAGAAGGATGTTGTATTTCGGACGTTGACCTTTTCCAATGATGCACCTGGAAAAAAATTGCCTCTCCAAGGCAACCAACCATTGGTGGTGTCCCATATTGCAAATTGCAAAAATTGCACTTCATCAAAACACCAGTTTAAGGGGTTTGACGTGTGATTTGTGTACGCGCAAGCTGCTTTACACCTTCAGCATTCTGTTTAGAGCCCAGTCATGGACAAATGGAAGAATTTTAGTTTTGAGCTGCGAAGGTATCATGCGCAGATACCGTGAATAACTGTGCACTTGTTTGCGTTTATTAAAATCGCGCATCTCTACGCCTGCGTTCCTGCTTTACTGCATGCCGAATGTGGCGCGGATTTTTCTTGCCGCCCAATTTGAAAAAAAGTGTCCAATTTCAGTGGTTCTCAGCGTGTAATGAAAAAAGTAAGTCGGTGACCCTCATTTTTTATTTCAAAATTTTGAAGAACGACATCGGGACCTCAACATATTTAGAATTACAAAATTTTATCGAGAGGTTTTTATTTTGTAGGCGATCTAAACGTCAAATTTTGACTTTTTCCATAGACTTGCGTGGTTTAAAAAGTGACAACATACCTTTTTTGTTTTGGCTATAGCTCAAAAACAAAGTCGGTGACCCCCATTTTTTATTTCAGATTTTTAATCAGCACCGTTGTAAATACCATATATGTGAATTCTGGAAAATTTTATTGAGTAGATCACTAACACGTCAAACCCCTTAAATGCAAACAGAGGACACAGTGTTAGAACTTGTTGGAAAGGCCTGCATACCCTTTGTTCAAATTACGGCCAAATATTAAAATTTCGGTCTGGTAAGCAATATATTATTGAATATTATAACCTATTACTACAAATTATGCATATATTAATTGCTTTTTTTTTGCAGTGGAGCCTACAAAAGGCTCCTCTGGAATAAATCTTCACAGATGTAACTCACCTCAATATTGAATCTGTGGTATAACTGATTTTGTATCACCTCAGCATCACTGTAGGTAACTTGCTCCTTCCCAATGAAGACTGATGGAAGACGAACGGCAGCCATGCTTCCTGCAAGCCAATAAGAATACGAGGAGCACAACATTAACGTCCCCATAACTCCAGATTTTACTGGACAGTGCCAACATATTGGTATCTCAAGAAAGCTAGTACTTTTCTCAAATTATCTGAAATCTTGCAGATAAAAAATGTAGGGTTGGATGTTATGAGCGAAAATATGCACTATTTGGTCCCCCAATTAATTAGTATTTTGCCTATGGGAGTACAAAATAGCGCAGGAGATGACACCAGGTCACCCATCATCATTCACCCCCCACTACAGAAAAATAAAAAGGTTGACACCCTTTGTAGTTAGTATGGACCCTCTATATCAATGCCTAGGAGTAGTACTCTCAAATTAGGGGCAATTTAAGGTTACACAAGGGTAAACTTTTAATTTTAAAATGCTCCATATCATGTTGAAATGAGTCATTATTGTTCCATATAGTCACAAGGATTCCAAGTTTGTTAACATCTAGACATTGGTTTTGGAGTTATGGGGTTAGGTAAAATGGCTCTCTCTCTAAAAGGTACAACTTGATCCAGTGCAATTTGAAAGATTTTTATGCTCAAAAACATATCTCATGTCTCTTTAAATTATGTTCACTTTGATTCCACTTCAAATTTACGGTTTAGAGTAGGGAAGGGGTCAGACTCCAAATTCTTTATAAATTATGTATTTTGGTCCCTTCAAATTACGTTAGAGTAGGGAAGGGGTCAGACCCATATCTTTAGTAAATTATGTTATTTTGGTCCCCTCGATTTGCGTTAGAGTAGGGAAGGGGTCAGACTCATATGGGCCATTTCCTTCAAAAAAGTAACTTCTTTTGTGATAAAAATGAAGTTAATGGTATTTGCAATGGGTTTTTATAATATTATTCACATTCATCATCCTTCCAAGTTTCATTGCATGATATTTTTAAGGCAAGATGTTCAACGCCAAAACCCTCATTTGCATAAATGAACGTCTTTAATATTTTGGGATAAAAAAGTGAGATATTACAAAACAACCATTTTGCTTCTTTATTATTAATATTAAATAGCTTTTCATTTTTGTATTGAAATACTACCTACAGTTATTGCATGGATTCAATTTTCAAAATTATGTGGGAAAATGCAATTTATTAGGAACAGACAAATAATTTAACAGAGAATTTTAGTTGACTTTGATATGTCACACACGTGACCAAAAATACCAGGTTTGTCCAAAAGCCAGTTTATGTGTAACCGTCCGTTATACAAAATAAATGGTTTGATCTTTCCTCTTTCAAAGTTATTGATGTGCTAATTTTAACTGTCCACACAGACCGACACTCACCATTTTAGTATTTGAAGGACATAACTTTCTGGTCCTATTGAAGAAGGTAGCAGTGTTAACTTCTATATCAGTTTAAATAAGAAAACAACATACTTTTAATAAAGACTCTGGGTGAAAACTTGATTTCCATGTGTCTTTTGAAAGTTTGGGTGAAAGTTGCCAAATTTAGCAGACTTGCATTTCCACAAAGGAAATCTGCATACTAGGTGCATTTCTCTTGGCAGTTTTACTGATGACATTGTAATGAAAGTGGTTTTTTTGAAATATTTGAGAATATGGAAATAACACAAGATTTAATTAAACTTCATTTTTCGTGCACATTACAATGTCTCAATTTTGTGGTATAAGTCAATGGAGATGTCACACACGTAACCACCACATGTCACACACGGCACTGTACTTAGTGATATTAATTTGTTTATTACCAAGTAAATTTTCTTGTTCTTTAATTACACCTGTTGTAATGTCAACATACAAGTTCTTTCTGAATGAATATAGGAATGTGAGCTACTTAAATTCACAGAATTTTAACAGTTAAGGTTGAATTCTAAAAATTCCCCTTTTTGTCCTGATGTCACATGTGACCAAACTTTATTTGCCCCTCATGACAAAATGACATCTGGCGAAAGTGGAAACATTAATTTGTTAGTTTGGTCTAACGGAGTTTCAATTATACAACAGGGTACTCCTATTTACAAACGATGTGTAAAAATATGTCCCTGCCGAATACGCGATCACTAACATGTGATCAACAACTACAACACCCCACTCCCCCCTCCCCAACATCCCACAACCCCCCAACCTCCCACAACACTTTCCCCCTCCCCAACACTGCCGCCAAACCCCACCCCCTCTCCAACCCCCCGCACACCCACCCCCTCCCACAACAACTCCCCAACACCCCACCATCATCCCCAACACCCCAACCACACAACATTCCCAAACCCTCTCACCATCCCCTAATACCCTCCTCGACCTACCCCTCAACATCCACCCTCCACCTACCCTACCCCAAATACCAACTTCCCCACCACTCCTCCCCTTTCCCCCAACACCCCGCGATCACCCTCCCCCCCAACACCCCACCACATCTACCATCTACCCCACCCCCAGACCGCCCGCACACTCCCACCCCCGTCCCCAACTCATAACCACCCCACCACCCTCCCCCCCACTCTCCATACAACCACCCCCCACCCCCTCCCCAACACCATACAACACCCACCCACCCCCTCCCCACCCATTCCCACAGAACTCCCTCCCCCAACCCCCCACAATACCCAACCGACACTCCCCAACCCCCCCACACACCCAACCCCCTCCCCAACATCCTGCACACCCCACCCCCTCCCCAATGGCATCAGTAGTCTCATGTAGCGAAGGATTTTGCCTAATCCGATATCCGTTTCAGAGATACAGCAATTACGCATATTTAATTAGCTCATTTGCATACCTAATCTCATATAATCACATACTTTAAATTCAAAAAGATGTGCCCAATGATGGGCTTTCAGGACAATTTGAGTATCGATGTACTTTTTAAAAAATATAGCAATTTATGCTGATTTTTGCATATTTAATATTAGCTCATTTGCATACCATTTGCCCTAAATAAATACGCCCAACATTTCTAATCAGGCGAGCACCTTCAGCCCGCTTCCTTCCACCCAAGTACATCATTATACACCTTACAGGGCTTTTTCCAAAAACTTGTACACAGGCCTTGTAGAACATTATGGTAAATTTTGCAAATACTTAATTTACATATTTTTTACGGCCACACTCTAATCAAGTCGAGAACTCATCAACCCACTTCTTTCCACCAATTACCATCTTGGCACCCTTATAACTGAACTCCAGATAAATCGTATACAAGGTGGTTAACATTTTTATCACAAGACGGACGAACAGAAGACGGCGGACTAACGGCGGACGAACGGACGGACAGATGCTGCTCATTTAATAGTCCCCGTTCGAACTTCGTTCGGTGGGGAAAAAAGTAATAACATTGGTTATATTGGCAAAACAGCATTGTGGTTGAAAATCAAAATTTCCCTTTTTTCGGTCACAACGTGACCGACGAATGGCCCTATTCGTTAGTAAATTATGTTATTTTGGTCACTTCGAATTGCGTTAGAGTAGGGAAGGGGTCAGACTCATATTCTTTATTACTTATCTTATTTTTGTCCACTTTCGATTTGCGTTCAGTAGGGCAGGGGTCCATACTCATATTCTTTAGTTGAAATTATGTTATTTTGATCCACTTTCGAATTAGACTTTAGCAGTTGCGGATCCAGGATTTGAAAAACGTCAAAATGTTACCGGGGGGCTGAAAGGCTGAAACTTGTCAAAAGCGTCCAAAATGGGGGATTTTGCAAGCTTTTGCAGAATTACTGGGAGGGGTGCGCCCCCTCCTCCCCTCCCTGGATCCGCGCCTGGTTAGTAGGGAAGGGGTCAGACTCATATTCTTTAGTTAAATTATGTTATTTTGATCCATCTGCCACTTCAAATTACGTTAGAGTAGGGAAGGGGTCAGACTCATATTCTTTAGTAAATTATGTTATTTTGATGCCACTTTGAATTATGTTAGAGTAGGGAAGGGGTCAGACTCATATTCTTTAGTTAAATCAGTTATTTTGATCCACTTTAATTACGTTTAGTAGGGAAAGGGACCATAATGGTTAAAAAAATTACAGCAAGTAAATCTTTGGCGTCATCCCCCTGGCAAGATGGCAGTCTGGAACTGACGCTCATATGACCTTGGACCTTGGGGTCCATGACCTTTGACATCAAATCCACACATGAAGGAACCTCTAATGCACCTTAACCCCAATTCTGGTTTAAATAAATCGGACTTAAACTTTTCGAGGATACTCGAAAAACGAAAACCTAACAAAATGGAACACACACATACACATACCTACATACATACATACACATACGGACATTCAACTCACCTCGCAATATCCCCCTCTGCTTTTCAAGCCGGGGGCAAAAATGAGGGATATTTGTTAGAGGGGAGCATTTGTCACAAATACGGTATGTCACCGCATGCTGAATTCGAGTGCCTCCCCTGGCCACATCCCCGGCACTAATGGCTTCAACTATCATCCTCAATTCATTCACCAAAAGTATTTGGGCCCTCTTGTCTTTAAAACAGTAATAACTTATACAATACTATGGATTATATTTTCCACAGACATGCTCATCAAAATTATTTTGGCCGCTGGGTCTGACACGGCTTTGCTCTAGAGGGTGTATTGAGTCAATCCACAATGCACCACGTTTGGAAATTTCACCTCAATATGGCCATGTGATCCCACCAAATTCCTATTCTTAAAACATAAAAAACATACTTTTACACTCTACCCAAAGTGTTAGTACTTTAGGATTTTTAGCATGATCATGAAATGTTGTGTGGTTTCAAGCTTCTTGTACACTTTTTATATCCCTAAGTACTTGACATGAGTTTTTAGGGGCGTACAGTATAGGCAAATTGCAATGCCTTATGGATTGGTTAAAACACCCTCAGGCTTTGCTCATTCATAATGACAATGTATTATAATTAATGACAAACCATTTAACTTTGTGGCAAAAATTTAAAACAAGGGCAGCTTCCCAATTCATTTTATGTCCCTTTAAAAATGTTGAAATCAGCATCAATTTTCAAACCATCGGTAAAAAAAAGCAACATATCTGGTTTTGTTGGAGGCGAGTCACTAATGAACATCCATCTTTAGATTTCAAGAGCATAATTAGTGTGTGTAATTAAGATGGACGCCCTCAACTGTATTTAATCAGCATTTTCTTGAAAATATCAAATGCTCATTAATATTTGGAGCTCTATCCCGAAGTAACAGCACCTGAGCTCTCATCATGTTCTATCACCATAAAAGTTTATAAACTAATCCATTTAGTCTGTAGGGGATTAATGAAATTTCTTGAAACATTGTCAAATATCAAATGAGGGTCATTAATATTCATAACCTGTGCAAAAAGTATACAGCACATGACGCGCTCATGTTCCATAACCTTTCCAAGTTCATAGACAATCAGTTTAGTCTGTAGAGTGGATTAATGATGTTGGTGGTCATCTAGACCGTGACATCCAGCCATCCTCCACTGCATTATCACATGCCCTCCCAACATGGCTGTGGGGGAAAAATTGTCCATATTGGACCTTTTACCTCCAACCCAATACCTAACTTTAGCCTTGATAAAACCATTCTATCCTGATCCTGCCCCAAGACGCCATCGTACACTGCATACACTTACCAACCTTTCTTGTGTGCTAGTAGTCCAGTGTTTCACAACATTTTACAAGGTAGTCACCTAAAACATAAAATTTGCAAAGTTTCATTGTACGGTAATTAAAAATTTGTAGAACCATGAAATGCTACTGACCTGTGCAACTTAACTTGGCTCCCACAAATGATTTTTCAATGCTTCGGATAAAATTGTTTTTTTCGCCCTTATATTTTTTATATTCCATTTGTAAAGGTGTGTGGCCCAATTTTTATTTAGTTTAATATTTTTAATTGCGGTTGATTCA